>JARHVA010006264.1:472500-522500 GCA_037957365.1 Torreya grandis | reverse complement strand
ATATATTTCAAAATCTAAATTTTATGTTTCCTTTGATTATTATATCTACAATGCATTTTTTTATTTAATATCAAACTCTTGTTTCTTTTTCTTTCATCACATGTTTATGACTTCCTATACCTAATCATATACTACTTGACATTGTCATAACATATTCATATTTTTAGTACATATCATATGTTTGGATTTAAAACCTCAATTATTTGGAAGTTATATCATATTTTCATCCATATCTACAATATTATTATCTCATTTTATGATTTAGGTTCTCCTTGCCTATTGTAGGTTATTTTTCAACACTTGGTGTGTTTCATTTGACTATTCATGACTATTACAATAATATACCTTGAGCACACTTATATATTAGTCATGATTATATACATATATTTATTCATTGATACATAATTATTATATCATATTATAAAATTTCACAACAATAAAAAAATTCATAAAATAAAAAAATAAATAACCATTACCTTGGTCTTATGATTCATATCATGCTTATATAACTATATTCAATGTTTAAATATTCATGTGTTACACAAAATATTCTAATGGTATAGTTTTAGTGGGTGATATGAATGACATAAAAGTATATATAGTTATTTACATATAGATGTATGGAATCTATACACAAGTATATTTACATGATAATATCTTTCTAGTTTTCTATATACTATATAGACCTAATTTATATGGGTTATATATTTTTTGTTATCATATAAATTTGGCATGCTTACATGCATATATACATATTATTCTTACATGTATTATTACATATTTTTATTTTTATTTATACTTCCATATATATTATACATTAGTACAATACCATCCATTCTTCTAGTATTGTGACTTTATTCATTGATATACCTAGCCTTCTTAAACTCACATCACCTACATGGGACATATATTTATTTTATATTATGGGAAAGATACCCACATATATAATTTATCTCATTTTATACATATTTTTAATTTATATTATCTATTGGGGTATATTATTTGTCCCTCCCACCATCATCTCTTTTATCCATATCTTGTGGCCCAAGGCAGTACGACAATTTTTATTATAACACTACACTGAGATTGAGCATTACATGATAATACAAATGTATAAATTTATTAACCATATTTTCATGCCATACATTATATTTAATTGAGCCTCATTCATAATATATTAATTTATGGATCCATATTACCCATGTGCCTTGAACTACTACACTAGTGAGCTCTTACAACACTATAATTTTTATACTTCTTATACACATCACTATATATTACACATTAGTTTACATGAGTTATACATTTAAAATATTGGAATTATACTTATATGATCCTTATGATTTATTCACTTGTTATATTATATACAAATAAGGACATCCTTACCATCATTATACTCACCTATATTATGATTTGTATTGATATAATCAATATTTATATTTTATGATATGGGAATTATACCCACATATATTCTTAATGATACATATATTGACATATTTATTATATATGGGTCCTATATGAAACTTTTGTTTAACATGCTTACCTTGCTTCTTAATAAAAATATGGAATTATATTACATATGCTTAGACACATGATTGGTATTTACGGATGATACATCTACTTTTATATCTTCCTAACTTGAAATTTTATCTAAATTTAGGGGCATAAATTTTTACCCATAAATTTGGATACATATGATCATGTTTTTATCCAATGCACTCACATCATTAAAGGAGGATACATCAACCTATAGATCATACCATGCATTTATTTATATTATATGATTGCTACATGGTCACTAGTCTATATATCCTAATGCCAATTTAGTGGCGAATATTTTTACCACCCACCACCTCATCCTTATTGGAGGATGAAACATACCTATTTAGCATTACATGAGGATAAATTCTATACATTTATAGTCACTAAAGTGGTATATTTGGAAAACAATACTTACATGATGTTAAATTAATAATACAATATGACATTAATACTTACTAGAGTAATATATTACACATTGATCTCTATATAATATTTTCTATCATATATGACACAACAATAGGGGATTGACCAATTTACTTTATTTATTATAAAATTAGGATTTATATGTAATATTTTTTGATATTTAGTTATCTTTTATATAATTTTAAAATTGTATCAACTATATAAAGTATATTACACATGGTGATTTTAACTTTATTATTTTGAGATGCATGATTTTAGGAACAAGATATTCAATCCATTACCTCAACAGGAAGGCATATATCAGGTCATTTTCAAAACATATTTTAGATTATATTTAGTAGAGGATACTAAGAAAATTTTGGGAATAATATTTTTCAATAAATTCTAAGTGGATGCTACAAATGTTTTTTGGGTAACTATACTTAGATAACAATTATCTACTTCCTTTATCAATTAGTGGGTTGGGCTCAAAACAATCCTAGAGAAGTGGTGGATATGTTAGCACTTGTCAAAAATAAATTAAAATATAATAATTAGAATAGTGACATTATTTATCAAATTATAGTATCATTTTTTCATTCATATTAAGTTTATTTACACCTATGCTCATTTAAAATCAATTAAAATATTCAAATAATCATAATGAGCATGTAAAACCCCCCCTAAGTTTATCATGACATAGGAAACATCCCCCCTAAGGTGTATAACATCATTTAAACTGGAGGTAATAGTGTAACTTAGAATCATCATCCCTTTGCACATGTATCCCCTCAACTCAATGGGGAAAATACCAATTCAGCTGATTTGCATTCATTTCAAAGAAAGGGGGATTGATTATTTTTATGTGAATTTAGTGGACCTTCACTCCCATTTTATCCTTTTTTTTTGGCCACATCTATAATATTTAACTCTCCCACTCCATATCTATGTTTCTAACACCCATGGGTGGTGATAGAGAGCACTTAGAACCCACATCATGTAAAGAGGTCTATGAGAAAAAGAAGGTCTAAAAGAAGCTAAATAAGGGGGGTCTTATGGAGTTTATGGAATGCATTACTAAACATAATGCCATATTTTCCCAAGACTTCACCATGGCATGGATAAAATAGAAGGTCACGATGTGTAGCATCACTATAAATTTCTCAGAGGAATTCATCAGTGAAGCCATGGGTATGTCCTGCATAGGTGTTAATGAATTTAAAGACTAGTCAAAGAAGAAAGAATGCTATAATGATTATTTAGAATGAATGAATTCATGTAGATAGATAATAAAGTATTCCCTTCAATTGATCTCTTACATTACTAGCTAGATATCTACCTTTAGATCATGAGGTATATGAATCTAGAAGGTAAGTATACTTTAATTTTTACACACCATTTCTTTCTCCTAAACCACTTCATTAGGTTTAAAATTATTCTTCCATATTTCCTACTTAAGTCCTTAGAAAGTACTATTTTTCTCCACCAAGTAAATGATATAAATCCCATCCTCTATCAAAGTCTAATCATCATACTTGTTACACATGGTTAGGCCCTTTTAGGTCAGAAGGTCCCCCTAGGGGATCATCTTTTGATGAGGACTCCCTAGTGGAGGACCCTACCAAGGGATCCCACCTTGCCCCTGAATGCTCCCCCCAAAATAGTTTATCTTAGTCCTCCCATAAAGACCTACCTCTCAAACTAATATTTATCCCCAAGTCTAAGCCCATTGAAATTGAGACTCCTACAACTTTAGTTTGGAAAGGTAAGGCCATAGTGATGAAGGAACTAGAAAGGAGCAAATAATTGCTATAAAATTTTAACTCAAAGGTTTAATAGGCAAGGTTTGGCCTAGCCAAGCTTATCCAAGATTGGAATGAACTTCATTGGGTGGCTAAGGATATTTTATAGACATTTTTCCACTTTTATAAGTCTCCCCAATCCCCTATTATGAAATATCCCAAGGTCCTAAAATACCCCCTAGGATCCCCCAGGGGGTCCCCCCTAAACAGACTCCTTTATAGGTTAAAAGCATGAGTTGACCCAGAAAGATCTTCCTTAGGGAAGCAATTGAAGTCCTTGAGAATTGTACTCATGCCAAGGTTTCAAAAGACAAACCCACCATCCAAATGAAGGACACTATTGTTGCAAAAGATACTCAGGAGGGACCTTCCTCCTAGATCAATTTTAGTTTTCTATTTTTTATTTTCATTCTAAGTAATGGTTTTTCTATTTTTTTCCTCTCAGCCCTAGTTGGCCTGTTAAAATTATTATAATGCACTATCATGGTTCTAGGTCCCTATAAAACTTAGATTTTACCATATCAAATAAATAATAATAATGAGCATGTATAACATTAAATAATTATTTTTAAAATGGCCAGTTTCAATAGGTATTGTTAAAACATTTAAGAGGTAGAGGTTTGGATAGATTAATCACAAAATATTCATCCTTCTCTTCCTATGGTAATTCAATATACACATTTTAAATATGTATGATTTTAATTTTATGCATTCATGCAAAACTCACATACACACATCAAAGTAGGTGTATTATATAAAAACTTAATTTTTATACAAGCCTTGTTATTACAATGTTGTTAGTATTATTTTTTGCATATGGTTCATCACCTTGAACTATGGGATTATTGGAACCTTCTTTATGTTTATATGTCTTTATTCTTGTATGATATCATGATCCTTTTTTCTTCTTTTTTTTACTATTTCTAGATTTTGTGTACATATGGGTCTATTTTATCTGTGTGTGTGTGTGTGTGTGTGTGTGTGTGTGTGTCTATTTATTCTTATGGGATAGAATTTGGCACCACTGATTCTTTCTTAGGTAGAAATGACAAGCCCACCATTTGTATTTGTTTATGGGACCTTATAGTTGTGATTACATACATTCAATGTTTGGATTTGTAAGTTGGTTGTTTTCATTTATCTATATTAGCTTTTACACACAAACTAAAATTTCATTTATATATATATATATATATATATATATATATATATCCTTTATTATATTTTTAATGAGATATTCTAATCCAAGAGACTCCTATTATTACCTCACCTTTTTATAATCTATTATACTATTTAAAACATTATGGTTATTGGTGTATAACTAACTATTATTTTTCTTGCTTAAGTGGATTATGTGGTTGGACTTGATGCAATAGTATCTGGACTACATGAATCATGTCATGGCATGTTTAATTCTATATTTGATGGTTTTTATAGATTATTATTTTAGTTGATATTTTTTTATATTTTTTTAATTGTTATTGATTATTTGTTCAAGTAATGTTAATGTACTTTTGTGGTTACAAGTACCATCTTAAGAGCTAGGCTGATGTTGGTAACTATACATTAGGGTACCAAAGTGAATTATAAGTAGTTGGACAAGTCTGATAGGTATTCATGATTTTTAGTTTTATTCCCCATCATTAGACATCTCAATTTATTTGTTTGTTATGTCACTCTCTTGACATTTGTACCTTGTTATATATTTTTTATGTAATACTTTGTACTTTTGTGTTTGATTATTCCATGTCTATCTTGGGTTCATTTTTTTTCTATTATTATTATTTTATGGCCCATAGCAAACTTGTCTCATCTCCATAAATAACTTGCCACTTGTTCTATGTGAACTCTACCTTGATGGAATTTGCATGCTTACTTGGACATGGACTTCCTACTTACCTACCTAGACCTAACCATGACACAAACACTTGTACTATTACTTATACTATTTTTTAAATGGTGGTGGCATGGTTATATGGTTTGAAGGCATGAATATTTTAATGGTGTTTAATTTTTAATTGGTTTTATTATCATTAATTTATTTTATTATGTTAATGGTTGATTATTTTATTGGTTGTTTATTGTTAAGTGGATAGACTATCATAGATGGTCATTTAATTACCATTGCATTCATTAGGATATTTTGGTAGGATTATTTTGGGAAGTGTTGGCATCAATGTAGGAGGATTTCTCTCTTCACACTGAATGTGAGCATTGAATGGATATGGGGAGTTGGATGGAAGGCATGGAGACTTAGGAGGTGGATGGAAAGATTAGATGGTAGTAGGAAGATGGATAAAAAATGGAGAAAATAGTGGGAGGTGCTCGAGTGGTTTTTAATACAGGCATGTTTTAGGGATTTTCACCATGGCTTGGAGAACACAAGGTTTATTTGATTTGTTTCCATGGTGTCTGCTTTTGTGTGATTTTTCCTTATGCATTTTTGGGAAAGCTTTTTTTTAGACTCTGTCTAGTTATTTGTTATCTTAAGGAAAAATTTGGAAGAAAATTTTGCATATGTAGCCAAAAGTCTTAGGGCTTTTGGATGCGTATCCAGTCCTCATTATGACTCGATATGAATCAATGTTTTTATTTTTCATATAAATTTACAAAATAAATTACACACACACACACACACACATTATCTAGTTTGTATTAGTTGTATGTTCATTACATCTTAGCTTTGAAACATTTTATTATTTGGATTGTGTGCATTTTTAAGATAAAAATATCTTTAGGTTTTAAATGTGTTTCATCCAATTGGGTTTATCTATTATTTTATATGGAAAAAATGTCAATGACATTATTCTTTTATTGTGTGAATGGTGTTTTTAATTCTGTCTATTTACCCCAACATTTTATTTCATCATTATATTGATTAAAGTTTCCATGGCTTAATTTGAATGCATTAGAAAATATAACAATGGGTACTTTTAGACTAACCCTAAACTTTGTAGTATATATATGTATATGTGTTGTGTTCTTTTGGGATATGAAAATTCATATTTTGTTTGGGTCTTGGCACCTTGTTTAATTGATTGTGTGTTCATTTTATTGGTTCTATTTTGGAAATTCATTGGTATCCTTTATATTATAAAGGTTGAGTTTATATTTTAACATAAGTTACTTGGAATGTACACTTAACTAGTTTTAATTAGGTCATGATGATTCTATTGTTGACTCTGTGTGTGTGTGTGTGAAAGGTTGTTGAATTATATAAATGTTTTGGGATTTTATTTAATATTGGATGATGGTGTTTTTATATATAATGGTCTTGAATTATTTTAAGGTTTATTTACATGTTATATGGATGTCTTACTTAAGTATTATATTAAATTGGGTTCATTTTTGAAATGGTTAAGGCACCTTATTTGTGATTGCATGATGTGTTATGCTTTAAAGTTGGAATTGATTGGGTCTATTTGTTATTATTTTATTATGTTTTCATGTGTGTGTGTGTGTGTGTGTGTGTGTGTGTGTGTGTGTGTGTGTGTGTGTGTGTGTGTGTGTGTGTGTCTGTGTGTGTGTGTGTGTGTGTGTGTGTAAGTCAATTTGGGTTTATTTATATATTCATTAAATGAGTTTATATGTATCGTGGGTTCTTTATAATATATATTCAATTGGGCTTTTATTCAACTATATGGTTTTGATGATTTTGTTGTATATTTTAATTATATATTTTTATCTATTGATGGCCCTCTATAGATTATTCAAATTGAATATTAGGTTTTTGGGTCTTGGGAAATTTGTGTGTATTTGTCTTTTCATAAATTCCTACATGTGACTTACAGCCCACTTGTGTTGGGTTTTAACATGAATATTATGTGTTGGAAAATTTTAAGATTGTTAGTGAAGTTTGTTGGAATTTTGTTTAAATATATATGAATATGAGGTTTTTATTTGGAACCTTTAAGTGTTTTTTATTAAAGAGATTATTTTTATATTGATCCTATTTTAAATAACCTTTATTATTAATTATCTATTGGAAGTATGGAATGATGTTTTATAGTTGAGTTGACTAATTATCATGCTTATTGGTTTAATGGTTTGGTTGAGTTTTATGTTATGATTTCTATTATATTATATGATTACTTCTTGATTAGGTCACCATTCTAAGACAAAAATTGAATAACTAAGTATTTAGTTCATATGTTATATACCTGGGTTATAAATTTATAGTCAGGACAACTTAGGTTGACCGCATAATTCGATAGGGATCCAAGTTGGTTTTTCTAGAAGATATAGAAATGGATTAAGTTGTTTAATCTATTACTATATCATTCAAAATCCTATAATTAGTTGTCTCCTTTTTTAATTTATATCATTGATGGGTTGGTTATTTTTATCTCACCTCAGAATGATTATTATTGTCTTTCATTTATGTTATGTTGTTTTATTGAGATGTCCACTAGTTCTAAATATGACTCGCTAAGAACTCCCTTCTCGCCCTTGTTTTTTAAAACCACCATCAAGTTGATGGTCGGGGCAGTAAGGGTCACCCATGGATGGGGTCATAGGGATGGTTGGGAGGGTTTATCCATTTTAGTTAGTTATTGCTCCATGATTGGATGATCTTGAGAACACATGAAGTAAGTAGTAGTGAGTTATTTTATGTTATTGATACATTATTTACCTAGTTGTTAATTCTAAATGTTATATGATTCATGAACATAGTTAGTATTCTATATTGATTCAATATTAGTTAGTTATGTTAGTGATAACCTATATTGTTATTAGAATATGAGAAAAAAAAGAAAGGACTAAGTGTTACTTATGGTAAGAAGAAGAAGTTTTTTATGTTGCTGAAGGTAATTAATTTTATATGCTAAGATATTTAAGGTTTATTTATTACTCATTACCATTATTAACTTATAGTATTCTATTAATATTATTAATGCAGAATTGATCTTTTGATGTGATTATAAGATCATGTTAGTTAATATGAGTGAAAGTTTACTCAATCTTATACATAACATTTAATTGATGTATGAACATAAATAATTCATTTGATAAGTGAGTTAGAGTTTCAATTTAATAATGGTTACTATTAATTCATTAAATAGATACTTGAGTATTGTTTATATATAATGTTGAAACCATTAGAGGTTATATATAACATGTAAATATCTTAGATGTTTTTGATATGCATGGATTATTCTATTAATCCAATTATACTTGTTATTAGGCACATAAAAAACATAAATGAATAGTTTCCTCTAATATACATTTTATACATACTTGGTTACATACAAACATATGTATATTTCATAATTTAAATCTAAAAGTTTTGATTTAATTCTCTCATTTAATATTAAAAATTTTATTGAAATGAGTAAAAATTCTAAGTTGATTTCATTATATCACTTAATATTAGATGTTTCATAGACATGAATAAAATTTATACATCGATTAGTTATTTGAGGTTGCCTAAAATGTAATTAAATTAATTAGAATTCTTATATGAATAAATATAGAGTTGATTCTAAAACTATGTTGGATTACTCTAATGTATGCAATGAATTAGTTGAATACGGTATTTTAATTCATTTAATGTTGTATAAATGAATGATGGAAGTATGCATGCTTGATAATTTTCATTTCTTTAGATTGCATGTGCTTTCATTTCATTTTCATAGTTGATCTTGTTTACATTGTTTTAGCATGGCATGCCCAATAGTAATTTGTAAAAGTTTCTTAAGTGGAGCATTTTATTTTTGTTCCACTTAACTTGAAACTCAGTTGAATTCTTATTTTTACATGTTGAATTCATTCAATTGTATGTAATTTTTTTATTGTTCATATACCTTGAAATCATCTAGTTTGATTAAAAACCTAGTGAATACAAGATTAGAATATACTTGTTCAAATCTAGAATATGATGTTTTATTATGCTTGTTCATGATGATATGTATTACCTTAGATGATAAAGGAAATTATTATATAAAGAGTATTTTTCATTTATTAAATTCCTTTTTATATGAATTGTTAAGGTGATTGTTGTTTATTGGTTTAAATTAATTTTAAGATAAATTATGGCTTAAAATATTGGAATATATGTGAAGTATGAGTTGAATATGTTCTTTCTCTTTAGCATTATAAATGATTTCATGGTAAATTATTGTTTCAATATAAACAATCTTAGTTTTAATATGTTTTGAATTCATTGATTGCTCTCTTATTTTATTATATCACATTATCTATGCCAATATAATGTCGTAACATGGATTCAATTATAGGCTACCCAATTTGATGAATAATGATGTTAATCATAACTATATCATTATTCATTTGTTTCAATAATGGTATTCTTACTTATTAATTGAGTGTCATGCAAACTAATAAGGTAATAGTGGGGTAACCCTGACACCCTGAAGTAATTAATAACCTTGGATGGTATCACTGTGAAGCCTTGAGTTTCAATCTACCCTTATTGTACTCTCTTTTATGTAATAATATTTATTATTTTATATTTATCATAAATATACATGTATTGAATTGATTTATGTCTATAATTTACTTTTTTTAGATCATAGTTGATTATGAGATTAGATAAATAAAGTAAATTATAGCTTTAACCAAGACTTGTTTAACCTAAATGAAAATATAGGTGATTAGAGTTATCCTTTTTGGTTAAACTAATCCTAAGACCTTAACCATCCTCGAGTGGAACTGAAACCCATTGAGGAGAGTGAGGTATTTACCTAGGGTTAAGGACCTATACATGGTCTTATGTGGAATAAAAAGTGCCACATATGTGTAGAGAGGATTACAAAGCAAGTTAGTCAAACATTAGTCCATAAATAATGAAAAATGCATAAAGAACTAACTAACTAAGCCTATCTATTCATATGGGAATTACAAAGGATAGAAAGAAACAAATAAAGAAAGACAATACCATATTACCTTCCCAAATGGATTCGCAATACCCATGTGGCTCAAAAAAATGTTATCCCTTGGTCAAGCATCCTTGTCTTTGTCAAAAATGGTGGAAAACTCCTCCAATGTCTCAATAACACTCCATAAAACCTTGGCTCATGATTCCAAATCCCTAAAATAGCCTATAAATGAAGCTTGGAAACAAAATCAATGATCAAATTCAAAAGATGGTGGAAATAATTTAACATTATAACTTTGTAATATTCAAGCTTAAAATTCATGTCCATGGCCTCTCTATTTATAGATTTTTGAGATTGGTTAGGATCAACTATGACTGTCCATCTCAAGATTGAGATGTGTGGCCATGGATAATCCTAATATTTGGAATTAAACTCACAAATATGTTGGGAAATATGGAAGCACAATTGATTACCATATACAAGCAACTTAATATACAGAATTAAACTAGAATCACAAGTAACTAGAATTCAGAAATAACACAGAATATGAGAGACAATACACAATTGTATTAATACTCTTCCAGAAGGAAATACAACAAAAAAGATTGTCACAATTCTTCTTCCTTACACACCTCTAGGGCTCCCACACCTCTAGGGCATAAACAATAAATCTTCCCTCAAAGCTCTCTCTCTCTTACGGTCCCAACACACAACTCAAACATAAAGTTGGTGTTCACCTCCAACCAGTCAGTATCCACTACTACCAGTACACCAGTGCTCCATGCACTCCACAAGTGCTCCATGCACTCCAAGTACTCAATGTACTTCAAGTAGATCTCCCCTAAACTACAACACCCTGTAACCCAAATGATCTTACTTATGGAAGGAACTGCCTTGCCTTCCTCTTTGCTCTCCAACTAAGTACACACCATACTCCAAGTAGATCTTGCCTGATCCTACTCCCTATTGTGTTGCTATCCTCCCTAATCTTGTACACCTACAAATCAATCTAGTTCTGCACACCTGCAAACCTGGATCATGCACACACATACACCTATAGATCAATGATCTTACTTACCATGTAGATCTCCTAACATAGCCATGCACACCTACTGACCAAGATCCTACATACATGAAGAACCCCTCTGATTCTCAAAACTAGCACCCACACTTAGCACTATTGTGGAATTAGGAGGAACACCCTTGCTCACCTCACACACAAAAGGAGCTAACTTTGCTCAACTCAAACTAGAACAACTTTACAATACAACCCATGAGTCTATTATATAGATCTCATGCATACAATAATTAGACATCTAGTTAAAATAATTAGATCTATAGCTTCTAGTCTAAAATTGGCTCTTGACATGCAAACACTCAGTTTGTTAACTAACTATCCATAACACTCACAGTTCTAAATTGCACAGGCGACTGACATCGGTCCCTATCTGCCTGGAGGTGACTGATGTTGGCCGATCCTTGACCAACGTTGGTTGCTTCTCTTCACTAATCTGACTAATGTCGACTGATCAGACTAACACCAGTTGCTCTGCAACTCAACAACCTCTCAGCAACCTCCTCCCTTGTTTGCATCAGTGAAGCTTTTAGCTCCACAACCTAACAATCTCCCACTTGGAGATAAATAACTACATTATACCTATACCTGTACCCCATCTAATTTATATCCTGGCTTGTATCCCTCTTCAAGCTCAATCCTGAAGACCACCCACCACACAACCTATGGTGCACCTCTTGTCATCCAAGTAACCTACTGCATCCACATCTATAAACACATGTAGAAAATAACTTGACCCTGCATAACATGTCAACCTACTAATGGTCCCTCTCAAATACCTTAGAATCCACTAAACTGCCCTCCAGTGCTTCTTTCCCAGATCAGCTCCAAACTTTCTGACAGCACCCACTACTTGGGCAAACTTAGGTCTATACTAGACCTCATGTGATTTCAAACACTAAACTATCTAGCCCTTGGTGTGCTCTAGTTCTGCATCTTGTGTATTGAACCTTGCCAACACCTGATTCACATCAGCTCCCACTGGAGACAAAATCAACCTATGATCTCCATGTCTCTCATGCCAAAGAATTTTGCTACTCCAAATTCCTCATGACATGCCACTAAACTAACCTTACCCTTAGTTCAGCAAAACCCTGTATGTACAAACCTGCTAGCTAGCATACCATCCACATAAAGTAATAAGATAATGTTGCAATCATCATCCTCCTGGTAAGACAAACACAATGGTTACACTGACATTGACTAAAGCCCTGCTTTGTCATCCACCTATCAAAACCTATACCACTATCCTACAACTTCTTCAAGACCATATGACCTGGCCTTCCATCTCACGTGTCCATTCACTCTATTCTTTAACTAAGGAATCCATTCGTCTCTCAGTGCTTTTTTCTAGTTGGCAACCCTACCAAATCTCCCATTTGGTTTTACATCATATTCCTACCATGTCCCACTGTTTCCTGGATCCTTCCTACTCTACAGTCAGCAACGAGTATAAAGAAGAGGAACAATGAATTTGAGGCTTACTTACCACTTTCAATCCTCCATATGGGCATTTGAGACTCTTTGATAGCTTGTTGTCCACCCAAAATCCATTATAGTGATTGACCTTGGTCATCACACAGTCTACATCTAACTGACATTGATTCCATGCAACTGTCTAGGTCACCGATGCTGGTTATCCTACCGACGTCAGTCTCCACCTGCCCAACACCACTGACTTCTCTGGTCTACACATGACTGTCGTCAACACTTATCTATTCAACATTGGTTCCCTTTGACTGATGCTGGTACCTATTTTCACTTGTGAGTGATGACTTTCTACCCATAAGCTCCTTTAAATCAAAACCCATGTCCAAACTACCCTACTCAGAAGTATCCAACCCCATCCACTGAACTCTGTCCATCATCTCCTCCAAGAACACCAAGGCTTTTCAATTCTTAAGTCTGTCAAAGATATCTGACTTCCTCTTAAGAACATGCATCTCCTTCTTGCTCATGTGACCAAGCCTACAAAGCCACATCTCTGTAATAGAAGAAGAATCAGTAATATAAGTAGATAGATAAAGGATACCTACTTTCTTACCACCAGCTAATTCAAGTGCATTCACTGTGAGAGTTCTTGTGCATCTCTCATCACCCAACTTTCCTGAATTAAGTAGCCACATCTTCAAGACTGGGGCCTGCATGACCTCCTTCAACACCCATGTGTTGGCTGCCTACAATTTCAGCTTCACTTCCCCTTTGCCAATTCTTTGGCAAGGCACACCAGCCCCTAAATAAATCTTTCCAAAGTCTCCAAAGACCTTACCATGGAAAAATACTTTATTTTGGACTGCATGGAAAGAGGCAACAAAATCTATAAAACAAGATTCTACTTTATCCAAGAAACCTCCCAGAGCATCCTGTGCAACAACCCCTGCAACATTTGCTTCTTCAGTT
The DNA here is from genome assembly GCA_037957365.1 of Torreya grandis. Lineage (NCBI taxonomy): Eukaryota > Viridiplantae > Streptophyta > Pinopsida > Cupressales > Taxaceae > Torreya > Torreya grandis. Next base: position 508,443 of record JARHVA010006264.1, on the reverse strand, counting down.
CCTTCATGCTGATCTTCCACAAACCAACAATTTTCTTTTCCCTACTCTTTCTTTCCATAGGACCATAATTGACCATTTGTGTTTTTCAATTCCTCCATTCTTAGCTTACTTTCTTCTACCATTGCTCTACTCCCACTCAATTAGAAACCCCTGAGAGTGACCTGTAATCAAACACAAAACTTGCTCCCTGTAACCTTAGCTCTGATACCACCTGTTAGTGGTATCAAGCTATGAGCCAACAACCTCACTCTGATACCACTTATTGGGAAATATGGAATCATAATTGATTACCATATACAAGTAACTTAATATGCAGAATTAAACTAGAATTCAGAAATAACATAGAATATGAGAGACAATACACAATTGTATTAATACTCTTCCAAAAGGAAATACAACAAAGAAGATTGCCACAATTGTTCTTCCTTACACACCTCTAGGGCATAAATAGTAAATATTCCCTCAAATCTCTCTCTCTTATGGTCCCAACACACAACTCAAACACAGAGTTGGTGTTCACCTCTAACTAGTTAGTATCCACTACTACTATTACACCAATGCTCCATGCACTCCACAAGTGCTCCATGCACTCTAAGTACTCAATGTACTTCAAGTAGATCTCCCCTAAACTACAATGCCCTATAACCCAAATGATCTTACTTATGGAAGGAACTACCTTGCCTTCCTCTTTGCTCTCCAACTGAGTACACACCATACTCCAAGTAGATCCTACCTAATCTTGCTCCCTGTTGTGCTGATGTCCTCCCTGATCTTGCACACCTACAAATCAATCTAGTTTTGCACACCTACAAACTTGGATCATGCACACATATACACCTGTAGATCAATGATCTTACTTACCATGTAGATCTCCTAATGTAGCCATGCACACCTACTAACCAAGATCTTACATACATGAAGAACCCTTCTGATTCTCCAAACTAGCACCCACACTTGGCACTACTGTGGAACTAGGAGGAACACCCTTGCTCACCTCACACATAGAAGGGGATAACTTTGTTCAACTCAAACTAGAACAACTTTACAATATAGCCCATGAGTCTATTATATAGATCTCATGCATACAATAATTAGATCCACAGCTTCTAGTCTAAAATTGGCTCTTGACATGCAAACACTCGGTTCGTTAACTAACTGTCTGTAAAACTCACAGTTCTAAACCACATAGGTGATCGACATTGGTCCCTATCTGCTTGGAGGTGACCGATGTCAGCCAATCCCTAATTGATGTTGGTTGCTTCTCTTCACTAATCTAACTGACGTCGGCTGATCAGACCAATGCCGGTTGTTTTGCAACTCATCAACCTCTCAGCAACCTCCTCCCCTATTTGCATCAGTGAAGCTTTTAGCTCCACAACCTAACAAAATGTCCCCAAGATAAATAGTAATTAAAGGGGCATGGGAGGCATTAACTAGGCATGGGTGACCCATAATTCTGATATTTGATGCACTTATGGCTTGATGGATGCCACCCCATAGATGATGTCATTAGGTGATGCAAATATTCAAAATCAATTTTCAATAATTAGATATTCAAAAAATATTTATATAATTCTTACTTAAAATCTTAAATTAGATTAATTACCTTAAGTAAGTTTAATCAAGTTTAGTGTAATTCTTTAGAAATTGGTGCATAATTAATTAAAATTGTAAGAAAGTCATATTACCAAGTTATAATTTGACTAGAGAGGAATTGAAAAGAGATTTTAGATGTGTTAGAGATATATTTCCATTTAGGATGTTTCCAACACTAAATAATAGAGGTACATGATGTGTACTAATGAATTAGAAGAAAATAGTGTTTTAGAGCACTAAATGGTGAATTTGTCATTTTGACTTGAAATGATCTGATCAAAGTTAGCTAACCCATAAAATGCATTGCCCTATTTAGGGATACTTTGAACTAAAATGGCACTTGTAAGTGACAATTTCAAACCATTTAGGGTGTTTTATGGATTTTGACCTAAAATGTGCATTTGAGTGCAATTTGAGTAAGATTGACAATTTTAACATAAATGGTGTTAGGAATTAGATGTCTATATATTACCCCTATTTAAGAAGGCATAGTGAGACATTTTAGTGAAGCAACATCTTTTGAAAGAAAAGAGTTTTCAAGAATAAATTGGAATAGATCCATGATTCCCCCTTAAGAGGACATACTAGGATGGAATAAAAGGATGTACTCTTATAAAGAGAGAGAAAGTGAGAGATTAACCCATAAAATAGATCACATCCAGACAAGTTAATGTTTGCACACATGATTACCATAAATGATCAAAATATAATGAGAGGTATAATAGGCCCCAAAGATGGGGGGAATGGGAAAAATACAATCCATAAATGTAAGGGACACACTGTAAATGTACCCAATTTGAGAGTACAAGTTGTGCACTTACGACATTGATCAATCTTGAGACAAGTTACACACTAAAATATGTCCATCATGGGCTTTAATATGGAGATCTTTGAATTAGATGAAAAGAGAGAATGTTTTGCTTTAAGAAGGGAAGCACCACTAGAATAGGGTCTCTAAAGAGAAGATAATAAGTACTCCAGTAGAGCAAATGTGATCATAATAAAATAGTTTTGCCTCAGTAGGGCAAATTTTGATCATTAATAAAGAATAAATAATTATTTTCCCCTATAGATATGATTTTATTTGAATGTGGCTCAGATGTTATGCCCCAACATGGGTAATTAGCAATCAAAATAGCTCAAGGATATAATTGAAACAATAGGTTAAAGTGAGCAAGTGAAAATGTAAATGTGATGGGGTAATGGCTTAGAAATCCATATAAAACCAAGCATATGAGAATGCACAAAGTGATGAGAGAGATGAAAAGAATAATGGAGATATCCAAGCTGACCTTAATAGAAATTGAGCACTGCCTACATAGTTCCATGGACTCATGTTCTAACATGAACTTTAGGTGAATGTAGTTCACCCAAGTTTGGGAGAGAATGGAATGAGGAATGACAAAAAATGACAAAGAATTGATGATACTTATAATTTATACAAATATATGCATGTCTAAGTATAGAGAAATAAGCTTAAAATGTATGCTACCTAGAAGTCTAACTCTATATCATGAGCCTAGGTGTTGTAAAGTGTTCTTGAGAATCATTCATCAAAGTTGATGTTAATGTTAAGATGTTGAGACCTAAGCACAAAGTGCTTGATATAGAAAAATAAATTAGGCATCATAAGTATGAGTAACTTAGAATGACATAAGATTCCAATTATGCTGAGCTAGTTCAAATGTGAATACCTATAACTAAGGATATTGGCAAAACAATGACCAAAACTAGAGTTATAGTGATTTACATTTAAACAAAAAAGCAAAAACAAAGAAAAAGATAAACATAAATGAACCTAACTTAAAATAAAGATATGATCTAAAGTAGGAAAAAAATATTTAGAAACAAAAGTCAAGAATGTCTTAATGACTTGAGACCAAGATATGAATAATCAAGATCCATGTGGACCATCAAGGCATTCTTGAACACAAAAGAGAAAAGAAAAATCAAATAAAAAAATAAAACACCAATAACAATCAAATAAATAAAATGGTCCAAGAACAATATAATACATAGGATCAAGATATAAACAATCAAGATCCATGTGAATCATCAAGATGTTCTAAAACACAAAAGAGATAAGTAAAAAATAATCAAGGAAACACAAGACCAAGATCAAACAAGAAGTAAGAATAAGGAGAAGAAATAAAAGGAGAGGTGTGAAAGCAAAATAAAAAATTAATAAAATACAAAAAAACAACAAGAGAACTTAAATAAAAAAACATAAACAAAAACTAAGTTAGTGAATTTTAAAGACAAATGTTCATGTATGTGCAGTAGAGGCATTATTTTCCACCACATCATAACAAAAAATAATGACACAAAAATTATCCCCTAATTAAAGAGGAACAATGATAGAAGAAATGGGGGAAGAGAAGAAAAGGAAGGGGGTTGGTTGAGATAACTCCAGATGTATAAGACAAGTGGACACTACCTACATAGTTCCATGTGCATGTTCCAACATGAACTTCATGTCGAATATAGTTCTCCCAAGAAATGGGATAGAAGAAAAATGATGATTAGACCAACATGATTAATGTTATAGAATAAATGGAAGATATGACAAATAAATGATAATGGTCTGGCAAACAAAAAGCTGATGAGATGAGAAAGAATGATATTGAAAAATAGCAAGTGCATGGGACTAGATGAAATAAACTAGTTTTTTATGCTTACAAAATGGCAAGAGTGTAGCATGGTGGAATGGCAATGTACAAATGTATAGAAGTGTGAGATAATGTTTTTGTTCTTTTATGGATCATGTTCTAATGTTTTTCATATTTTAAAACTATTTCTAATGTTTTTTGGTGTTTTTGGGATAAAATATGCTCAAAGTGGGACCATCTAGTCGAGGAGATGCATGTCTTGAGAGTAGAGGTTCCAATAAGACAACTAAGTTGGCTACAATGGCCCATGCTCACAAATTAGTGAGAGCAAGGATATCGATAAAATAATAAATAGTATCAAATGTGATATAGAATAATGTGTAATTTGAAGTAAAAAAAGTATCTACATTCACTTATTTGTAACAATGTAACAACAATCTATAACTGAGAAGATGTTTTTGTTCACTTGTCTGAAGCTACACAATATTGTCCTAGCTAAACTACTTTGTAGAACTACTACTAAGGATGATCATGAGACATAATTGAGATCATAATTAGTCAAGGGATAAAAAGTGTTCAAGCTTATAGCATGACTTAGACATAACAAAGAATATGCTTCTCAAAGAGAGTAATCTAGAATGGGATGAAGAATACATTCAGAGTGTTAAGGATTCAAAGCCTTTACTTTTGATAATCATCAAAAGTGGACCAAGGTAGTATAAAATGAGTTCAAGGTAAGATAAAAGGGTGGGATAAAATTATGACAACACAAGTTGCCCCCAATTTAGGGGTCTTGTAGATAACAGTTCAAAGTTGTTCATGCATAAAACTTCTTAAGGTGTATGATGTTCATGGAATCTAAAAGTTCTTCACCATTAGGTTTATCCAATTGATATGATCCTAATCCATAGTTTACTATGAAAATATATGGTCCTAACCAATTAGGCTAAAACTTACCTTTCTTTTTGGGTTCAACATTTGTATTCTTCTGGGTTTCTTTCAAAACTAAGTCACAAATCTCAAATTCTCAAGGGAGAATGTGTTTGTTTTAGATTCTCCATAATCTATTCTGATAGGCTTGTAAGTTTTCTAGGGTAGCCAAACACTTGTCATCAAGAAGCTTTAGTTTGTACAGTCATCAGGCTCTATAGTCTTCATTATATTCAATGTGCTCTAGTGATATTCTTAATGATGGGATCTCAATATTGATCGAGATGATATATTTAGTACCAAAAATAAGGGAGTATGGAGTAGAACCAATTAGGGTGTGATGATTGGTTCTATAATCCCAAATGGTAGGAAAGAGTTTGAAGTGCTAATTATGGCCAACATCATTGATAATCTTATTTAAGATATTAGAATTATTTTATTTGATGCCTTAGCTTGTCTTTGCCTTATAGGTCATATGGAGTGGATTTCTTGTGCTTGATCTTGAATTTTTCACAAACATATTTCACATCTTGGTTCACAAAGGATCCACCATTATTGGATATAATATAGGTTAGGATGCCATATCGACAGATGATATGATAATGAATGAATTTGACAATTTGTTTCCTAGTAATATAAGTGAGAGGAATGGCCTCCATCTAATTGGTAAAGTACTCAGTTATAGTAAAAATGTGCTTATGGCCATCTAAATATGTTGGGTTAATTTTCCCAATGAGATCAAGACCCCATGTTGAGAATGACCATGGTGTTGTAATCGGTTTAAATGGTAAGGAAGGTATATGTTTCAAATTACTATGTTGCTAATAAGGAACACACTTTTTTACATAATTACAAGCATCTACCTCCATTTTAGGCCAATAAAAGCCTATTTTGAGGAGTTTCTTTTCTAAGACTACACCATTGGTATGGGTCCCACACATTCCTTCATGAACCTCCTTTAGTGCCAACTTGGATTCTCCTAAATATAAATAATGAAGAATCATTCCATCATAGCCTTTATAATAAAGTGTGTTTCCAAGGAGGATATAACATGTTAAGTGATGAAGGAATAGTTTTTATCAGTTATTGGAAAGGTTGGGGGGAAATACATGAATATGGAAATAGTTATAAAAATCTTGGTACCATGGTAGCTTAGGTGAGGGATTAGGATAAAAAATGATGCATATCCTCCTTGAATCTGATAGAATATGTGTTAGTTAAAGAATATTTTCAATTAGGAACTGATACTCTTTACCACTATCATGCATTTGAATCATGGAACCAATTATTTCCATGGCATCAATAGATCTACTGTTGACTCATGGAAATTTCTCAAACTATAGAGATTTAAAATGTGTTTTAAGGTTATCGACAATTTGTTTGTAAGGAACAAGCTTATCATCCCTTGTTTTTTATTGGTTAGTTTTCTAATTTATGATTAGTTAAGAATATCCATAGAACTTTAAGCTTTAAATATCCAACTATATAGCAAGATGGAGCCCTACAGCCAATGCCTCATAATTAGCCATATTGTTTGTATAATGAAATTGTATATGGAATACATTGGGGATTAGATCCCCCTATGGTATGATCAATAATATGATAGATCTATACCTTCGAGATGTGAAGGATACATCGAAATAGAGCATCCACTATTTGGATTCTTGTGATGCTTATTCTATCATCATGATAGAATCATCATGAAGGTCAAAGTTGAGAGGCTGAGTGCCTAAATAGGATCTTCTATAAGTTGGTTATCAAGAACTTGTCCTTTGATTACCTTTTGATTTTGGTACTCAATATCAAAATCACTAAGGATCATATTCCATTTAGCCATGCATCCTTTAAGAGATTCTTTAGATAAGAGGAAACTGAGAGGATCTACCTCGGTGATAACAATAGTTTTGTTATTTATCATATAATGTCACAATTTCTGAGTGGTGAACACCATAGCTAAACATGCCTTCTCAATAGGCATACAATTATGTTCATAGGCTACCAATGTGTGGCTTAAATAACAAACAATGTGTTCCTTACTATGATCATCATGCTGAACCATAAGTGCCCCTAGTGCATGTTTCATGGCTGATATATAAAGAAGTAGTGGTTTTCCTTGTGTTGGAGGTCATAAGACTAGTGGATTGGCCAAGTATGTTTTAAGCATTAAAAATTCTATCTAACAATCTTCATCCCACTAAAATGTTACCCCTTTCTTTAAGAGATGGGTAAATGGGTGGCACTTATCTACTAATTGAGAAATGAACCTACGTATAGATTGGATCTTTCTTTGTAGACTTCAAAACTATTTAAGATTGTTTAGTGAAGGCATTTCCATAATAGCATTAACCTTTTTAGGGTTGACTTTGATCCCTTATGATAAAATGAACCCTAGCAATTTTCTTTATGTGACTTGAAAGACACATTTCTTACGATTTAATCAGACTTTATATTCATGAATCCTCTCAAATATTCTTTGTAAAATGTTAGGATGTCTAGCTCTTGTTCTTGATTTTGCTTATATATCATCAACATAGTCCTCAATAATGTCATGCATCATTTCATGCAAAATGATAGTCATTACATGCTAATATGTGACTCCATCATTATCCAAACCAAATGGCATGACTTGGTAACATAATGTCCTCAATAGAGTGGTGAAAATAGTTTTATTATGATCTTTAGGGGCTATCTTGATCTGATTATAACTAGAAAATCCATCCATTAAGGATAACATCTCATACCCAACAGTTTAGTCAATGATCAACTCAATGTTTGGTAGAGGAAAATCATCTTTGGGGCATGCTTAGTTGATATCATGGATACTAGTAAAAATGTGTATGCTTGGGGTATTTTTACTCACTGTTACTATGTTAGAAACCCATTCAGAGTAGTCTAGTGGTTTGATAAAATTGGCTCCTAAAAACTTTTCCAACTCAGCCTTAACCAAAAGGGCAATGTGTGGATTAATATTTATTAATTTTTGCTTGATTGGTTTAGCACCAAGGTAAATAATAAGATGATGCACAACTAAATTTGAGTTAAATCATATCATGTTAGAGTATGCCCATGTAAATATGTCTATATAATCCTTAGGAATGGATATAATATGTTCACATTCTACTTCAGTAAGGGAAGCTCCAAGATAAACAATTTTGGGATCCTCATGGGTTCCCAAATTCACTTCTATTATGATCTCCATAAGGAATGTGGATCCATCTTATAGAATTGTAGGAAATGTATGGTTGTGATCATTTTCTTTTGTTATATCTTCTTATTTTTCCTCTCAAAGATTCTAATAATATGAAGAATCATAATCTACCTTCTCAAGTAAAGGTTAATTGGTAAAAACCTCTAGAAAATCAAGAGCAAGATGCTAAAATATTTGATGTTGTTATAAAGAGATTCTTGTACTAGATATGGAACTTCAACTAGATAGACTTTCTACATCCTGAGAGGATGAGTAAAATTTCCTACCTGGGAGTGCCTAAAATAGGTTTTCACTTAAAGGCTTGTCTTTTTCTTTACTTTTTCCCTGATCAACAAGTGCCTCAAAGAGGTTTTCACCTAAAGATATCAATTTTTACTTATTTTGACCAATAAAGTTTGCCTACTCTCCAAAGTATGTATAAGTATCCAATAAAAAATCAAAACCCTACTTATGATCACCAATGGGGAATGCATCTCATAGGCCCACGTATTATGTAATTGATTCTTCATTTTTAAATTCATCAAGGCATATGACCAAATTTTATTGATCCTAATGTATGATTTTTGGATGGAAAATGCATAGGTTATATTGAGGGGTTACTTCAGGATGGGAAGCACCAATGGTAAAGATATAATGTCTTGCTTTAGGATGGGAAGCTCCAATAGGTGTTATTGTCAATATGGCATTTGAATCAAACAAATTTGAGTTAGAAAGCTCATAAAAAAGGCTATAATGGGATGTTGTGTCACTTATATGAGTCTCATTACTAGTCACTTTAGAAGAGTCATTATCAAATGTCATGTGGTCATCCTCTAGTGGTTTAAATCTGAAACCATGATTTTAATTAATAACTTTGGGTGATTAGGGTTCTAAAATTCCTTGTGCCTATGGGCCAAGGCCTTTCCCTATATAATCAATATGATCTATTATTTTGTTAGGGATAGGATACTTTAGATTCTAAAAACAATTAGAAAGTCCTTTAGAACACAACTAATCTCCCTCAATAAAATCCTCTTGATCTTTCTTTGGTGTAATTATAGGTACAAAAACCATAGGAGGTTTTGGTTATTTCTTCTTTGGTTTTTCCAAATCTAATTAAGTTTTTTAGGAGTCTGGTAAGTTTTAGTCTTACCAAATGTTTTAGTGGATTTTGTTAATTTTTCAATATGGAGGACATCCTTTAGATGGTACATGAAAATACCTACATCTTTAATAATAACCTACTTGGCCAGAGCTGTAGGAAATGGATTAGCTAAAGTGGAGGATAGATCACTAAGGTCTATTTAATTAGAAGGAGATGGATGAGAAATGATGGCTTTTTTCTTCTTTAGAATTAATTTAGACATTGGGTAATATTTATAATTATGAAACTCTACTTCAAGATGTTTAGAGTATTGATATGGGTGCTAAAAAGTGGAAATAGTAACCTCGATCCCATCATGGGGAAACTTAAGGAATTGATGAAGAGTAGATGGAATTACCTTTACTTCATGGATCCAAGGATAACCAAGAATTATGTTATAAGGAAGCTAAATATCCACAATATAGAATAATGTGTGATGAAAAATAGACCCAACCATGACTTGCAACCAAATTTTACTAGATGACTCCCTCTTAGCATTGTTGTAAGCCTTGATTGTAATAGTTTATTTTTGAATGTCTTTATCTATGTAGCCTAATCATCATACCAATTTAAGAGATATGATTTTCAGCCCTGAACCATTATCTATAAGAACTTGCTTGATCTTGTGATCTGTAATGATTATCTCAATGTATAGTTGGTTATCATGGTTTGGGCTGAGGGTGGACATGTCTTTTTGATCAAATGTGATTTGTCAAAATGAAGAAAAGTGTCCAACTAAGTTCTCAAACTAATCAATTTTTATATCATTAGGTATAATAGACTCTTGCAAAAGTTTATTGAAGATGTTTCTATGGACATCAGATGTCTGTAAGAGTTTTAATATGGAAATTTGTGTAGGGGTTTTATCTAATTTATTTGTTAGACTATAAGGCCTTTAAATTGTGGATTGAACTATTTTAGTCTTTTTTGGGACAATATTTAGCTTTAGAACCATTGGCACAATTTTCTCATTGGGTTTTATGGAAGAAGTGGGTGAAGGGCCCTGGATGGTAACTCATGGGTGCCTAGTTGTGACTACATAACCTAGAGGTGGGAAGGAGTTATTATAATTAGAAGATGAAGGAAAAGGGCCTTGGATGGTGACTCTTAGGTGACTAACTATATTGATATAATTTTGGGTCAATAAGGAGCCTTTATAATTAAAAGAAAGGTGTTATTGTTCAAGATTAGTAACCTATGTAAATGGAGTAACAATGTGATGATGTGAACCCGACACAGAGGGTGCTGATCCTATAATAATGGGTCTCATGTTATGATAAACATGGTATTATCCATGTGGTTTTATAGTAATAATGGAAATATGGGTTGCAAAAATGCATCCCACAGTATTATTATAGTCATAAGGTATGTTGTTATAAGCCACATTATTAGTATGGGCATTATGATCTCGATTATGCTCATTATGATTTTGACCTTGTTGTTGGTTTTGATTCTACCTCTATCCTTGATTGTGACCATTATAATTATTTCTTGGTGGTGGTGGATCATGTCAAAGAAAGGGGTCTTTGTAGATTCCCATATCCTAATTTGTGTCCTGATTAGGGGCCAACTTAATTTCTAGCTCACCACTTTCAATAAATTCCTTAATAATATGTCATAATTGAATGCAATAATATGCATTATGACCATGAACATGATAAAAGTTACACCATTATTTCTCTTTGTACCAATTTGGTTTTGGTTGATCTTGAGGAAATGGCCTTGATACTAGTCATATAATTAAATTAGGTGTAGCAAGATTTTATAACACTATTTCAATCAATTATCCTAACTTACTAGAGACTCTAAAATTGTTATGAAATGTTCTTCATAGAGGTTATCTTTACAAAGTAGGTAGTGGATTTGGGGATTTAATTGTGCATTTTGAGGAGGCATAACCTATACCATTTGTACATGTTTTATTTTAGTCACCCCATTTACAACCATGTTCTTATTTTTACTAAATCATTTAGGCTTATCCTAAATAACAATGTGAACTAGTTATTTAGTCTGATTAGACACTTGACCTTGTGCAAAAATCTTAACAAGGACCTTAGCAATAAGAGTCTTCTCAATCTACACTCCTTTGTCAATAATTTCTTCAAATGAGTTATAACAAGCTAACTATAGATTATGCACAACTTTAGGATACGAATTCTATGCAAAGGTTTCAACCAACTATTTGTCTATAAAATTATGTTGAAAGTGACCTAATAATGATCTCAACCTTTGGAGATATGTGGTGAAACTTTCACCATCACACTACTTGGCTTTTCATAAGTTAACAGTAGTTAATTCATGTTTTATGTTATATGATAAATGGTTAATGAAATTTTTAGATAAGTCATTCCAATCCACAACTAATCCCTTGGGTAGTTTAAGTAGATGATCAAGATCTTATCCCACTAAACTTTATGGAAATGGTCATAGTAAGTACTCACTACTATAATCAACCTCTTGACATAATATGAAGAATTACTATATGTGTTAACGTGGATCTCATTTTAATTTATACTTATCAAATTTGGGTACCTCAAAATGAGGTGGAAAGGGGTTTTAGAGAATAGATAAATCAAATGGATATGGGCATCTCTCATTGAATTTGTATTTTTTGACTCTATTATTCATCTCCAATATTTGAATAATTTCTTTCATAGAAGTCCACTTTTGCATGCTTGGTGCATTTATGGATTGAATAAGATGTTGTTGGGGTGGAATGTGCCCCTAGATTTGTTGTTGTTAGGATGGAATGTGCCCCTAGTTTTTGGTTGTTGGGGTGGAATGTGCCCCTAGTTTTGTGTGGATCTATAGGGAGTATATACCTTTTAATCCATGACTTGGTTCTGATTTACTCCTTGAGTTGAGAATATAGGCCATTGATTATTTGATTTTAAAACATTCCTTGAATTTGATTATTTCATACTTTATTGATTTTGGAAATTTCTATCTTTATTTATAAATTTTTGTGTTGGTTGAAAAGAACTAGCCAAATTATCTTGAGGGATTTCCTCAATTTGAACTGAATGTTTTGGTTTTTGAGTTTATAAAGTAATAAGAGGTTCTTGATTATTAAATAATGTATGTTTCATGTCAAATGGAACACTTTTTAAGGTATCTTGTGACTTTAACTGTTTATTTAGATTACCTTGATCCATAATGGTAATGTCCTCATGTAATATTTGTTGCATACTTTCAACCAGATTTCCTTGTTCTTTTAAAGCATTATTGTGAATTGAAGTGGCAATTAGGGAGTTAGTTAAGTCTATGACAAGTTGATCTGCATATCATTGACTTATTATATTAATCTTAACTGGAAGGATTTGTGGGGTTTGAATCTATTTGTATTTATTTTCCTTTGTTAGAGGAAGAAGGTATGTCTATTCATGTAAAAGCTTGCTCCTATTGTCATTGTTCTCCTTCTCTAAATAAGGTATTAAATTAATCTATAGGAAATTTAGAAGGTATTTTATCACTTGATTCTATCAATCTAAGAAGGGCTTCATCTTGATCCTCTTGAGGTTGTTATTCATTGTAATCATCTTTAGATCTTACTATTGCATGGATATCATAAAAAACAATGGGGTTATCTTGACCATCATAAAATGTATCATCTTCATAACTAAGGCCATAAGAGGCCCTACTATGAGTGAACCTTTGAGTCATGTCTAAAAGATTTGTTCTATGTGTTTGACTAACTTCTTTTTACCAATGCTTGGAAACCATATAAAGTATGATTTGGCTCTCTTTTAAACAAATAACCAAAGTACCAATGAGACTATAAAGGATGGTGGTTTGAAACCATTAAAAATTTATAAGATTTGGTTCATGAGTTTACCCAACCTTTGTTAAGGTTTAAATCATACAGATCAGAAGAGGGTGAGATAACTCAAAGACCTATGGTGAAAACTAGTACACCAAAACCTAGATCTTTGTGAGACACATGTACTATAAAATCTAGTTTCAACTTTGACAAGTTAACCCTATAAGTTTAGAGGAAATCTCTCTAGATTATGAATAAGATAAAATGGACTAAGCAACTCAAGATGTAAAAACATATGTGAATCCCTAAGTATCAAGTGAGGACCAAATAGGCAGCACATCACCACATGATTCTAGTAGGATAAAATATGTTCTAAGACTCAAAGAGTGAGTGATATGCAAGATGACTTGAGTCCACCAAGATGATAATGTGATTTTGAGTCTTAATAAATGACCTTTAATCCAAATGGAAAATTGAATGCAAGTTATAACAAGCTTAGTGTGCAAATGGAAAACCCACTTTAACACATCAACCCTTAGAACTTAGAAAGGTTCAAATTTGAATGTGGATTATAAATGAAATATTTAAACAACTTGGGTGAAATATATAGACTAAATTTGGTAGCATGACTGTGACAAAGTAGATGACATGACACAAAGTTTTTGTTAAAAATTTGAACAAAGAAAACATGAATTTTTCAATTGGATAGCATAAAGTCTCCCTTGCTCAAGAAAATTGAGGACAATGTGTTTTGGTTAAGTTAAATGAGTTAATAAGTAGTTTTAAACACAAATCAAGACCAAGTAAGCTAATGATAAAAAACAAATGTCTTAAGTCTAAATTGATAAGGTATGGCAAAGTGGGGTCTACTAAATTAGCAATTTTTTGATCATTCTAGGGGAATCAATTGGATAATGATTTTCATGTCAAATGATGAAAAATATAATCATAAAAATTGGGTGACCATGACATTATCTAGTTGTAAAAAGGTTGAGTCCTTTTTACAACCACTACATCCTACTATTCACTCAGTGTAGTGTGATGTCTAAATGTAGATAAATCCCATGTGCAACTCTAATTAGGAGCCAAATGAAGTCAATTCTAGGAGTTGAAACCCTAGCTCAAAGCTTACCCAAATAAATTGTGAGAGGTAATGATGTCCCCCTCGCATGCCAAGTCTGCATAAAAATAAAGAAAGCATAAAATAGAAAGACTTAAGGGTCATTTTCAAGATCACCAAAAAGTTGATGTGTTTTTTGGGAGTCATTTAGATGACTTTCTTTTTAAGACTTGGACTAGGCTATTTTTAATATGAATGGTACTTCTGATTCCAAGGGTTCCCTAAAGGGGACAAATGGAAGAGCATATAAGCAACATCCTTATTTTTGACAAACAAAAAATTAACTTAAATAACTAAGTAAATTAAAAAAACTTGGAAAGGTGAGTTCATTTTTAAGCCCAAATGGAAAATGAGGTGGTGTTCATTTGACCCCTTGGTCTTAGTTTCAAACTTTGAAAACATTCACCATAAACATCTAAATTTTTTGTTAAACACTTCCCAATTGATTTTTAGGCACACAAAAGGTGATCTAAACATTTTTTTAACAAATTCAAGCTTAGTCCATAATAAAAATGTTAGCATGTCCTTTAGCCTTGAAGTTATTTTAGGTTTGAAATAATGAACTTAAAAAAAAGAGCTCTTGGGTCTATGTTTTAAGAAGAAACATAGTGAATGACATCAGTTATATAACTGATGATGGTTACATTTAATAACTAATGATGGTTATCTAACTGACATCAGTTATACCAATATGATCGATGATAGCTATCCAATCGATGTCAATTTTACTAATTGACATCAGTTACTGTGTAAACCTGTGGTAGACAAAAATGGCAAAATAAAGTTAGAAAATCAATTTGTATGAGTTTTAATGATCTAAATGAATATTTTAAAGCTACAAATTGATCTTATTCATGTGTGGGATGAATCTAGTCCCATTGGGCATGCCAAGGTGTAGAGAGGATTACAAAGCAAGTTAGTCAAAAATTAGTCCATAAATAATTAAAAATGCATAAAGAATTAACTAACTAAGCCTATCTATTCCTATGGGAATTATAAAGGATAACAAGAAAAAAATGAAATAAAGAAAACATCATATTACCTTCCCAAATGGATTCACCATACCCATGTGGCTCAAAATCATGTTCTCCCTTGATCAAGCATCCTTATCTTTGTCAATAAAGGTGGCAAAATCCTCTAACATCTCAAGAACACTCCATAAAACCTAAGATCATGATTCCAAATCACTAAACTATCCTATCAATGAAGCTTGCAAACAAAATCAATGATCAAATGCAAAGGATTGTGGAAATAATTTAACATTATAACCTTGCAATATTCAATCCTAAAATTCATGTCCATGGCCTCTCTTATTATAGATTTTTGAGATTGGTCAAGATCAACCATGACAATCCATATAAATATTAATATGTGTGGCCATGGATAATCTTAATATTTTTAATTAAACTCATACATATCCTCAAGATATATAAGCATTAAAGAGGCATGAGAGGCATTAACTAGACATGGGTGATCCATAATCCTGATATTTTATGCACTTATGGCTTGATGGATGCCACCCCATAGATGATATCATTAGGTGATGTAGATATTCAAATCAATTTCTAATAATGAGATATTTAAAAAGATCTATGGAATTCTTACTTAAGCTCTTAAATTAGATTAATTAGCTTAAGTAATTTTAATCAAGTTTAGTGTAATTATTTGGAAATTGGTGCATAATTAATCAAAATGGTAAGAAAGTCATATTACTGGGTCATAATTTGATTGGAGAGGAATTAGAAGGTGATGTTAGATGCGTTGGAGCTGTATTCCCATTTAGGATGTTGTCAACACCAAATAACAAAGGTACATGATGTGTACCAATGAATTAGAAGAAAAGAATGATCTAGAGCACTAAATGGTGAATTTTTCATTTTGACTCAAAATGATCTGATCAAAATTAGCTATCCCATAAATTGCATTACCCTATTTATGGATACTTTGACCTAAACTAGCACTTGTAAGTGAAAATTTCCAACCATTTAGGGTGTTTTTATGGATTTTAACCTAAAATGTACATTTGAGTGAAATTTGAGTAAGATTGACAATTTCAACACAAATGTCATTAGGAATTACTTGTCTACAATATGGTGCTTGAGTCCTATCCATGTATCTATACATTGATATGACCTCAACCACATAAAAATAAATGAAGGTAGTATGTTTCCCCATAAACCCTTTGTATGTAGTTACTCGTAGCTAAGTACCTCAATTCACCTCTTTTGGTTCTAGCTACATAGACATGATTATACTAAATAATTATCACTTGCATCAGTAAGTGAGGTATTGGGTTTGATATACATCCAAAAACATACTCTGAAATACAATTCCAATTTTTCTTGGGGGGATTATTTCAACTCCATAATAAGTATTATCAAGGTTCTTAATAAATTTCCAATTTATTGATAGTCATTAATTTTTAAATCTAGGCACACTCTAAACTGATTTATCAATGCTCAAGGACCTACATTATTTATTATGCCAAAATAAAAAGTTTCTTAAAGTATATGTAGTTTCATATCACATTTAAGTAAGAGGTGGTTTAAGGCCTCACTTAATTTTTCCATTTAAACTACACACAAACTATGAGGGGTTTGATTTTAACATGCAAGATACATAGTTTTAACACCTTTATGGTTTACAAAATAAAATAATTATTCCCTTCTCATTTTATATTATGTTATTTTTTGGGAAATAAATTTTAATAAAATTTAAGATAAAAATTAGATATTTATGTCTCTCAATTCTAGAAAACACAAGCATAGATACGCACAACATATATTTATGAAGAAAAAATAGATAACCTAAAATATATTTATAGTAAAGAAATGGTGAAGGATGACATGATTTACTATCAAATCTAGTCACTATCAATCCCATACTAGACACAAATGGTGTAGCCCCCATTTATATTTTTATAAAATCAAAACATCAAATTTGACACCTAGTCAACTACATGCCTACGTAGTCTAGATTAGAATTTAGAATTAAGAAATTCATATCAGTTGTGATAGTTCCATTACATTTTATACTATTTAAAGTTCAATTTTGAATTCAATTTTTTTCTTTTACATGTTTACTATTTTTACATCATAAATCTGTGTTTGTTTTTTATTGATTTACTATAAATAAATTACTATTCATATTTTATCAATAGTACTTAAATTAATTCATCAAAAACACTAAAAATATGAAATAGAGTGGCATACATCCATGATCCATATGTCACTTTAATATGGACTTGGGATGGTGAATTAGAAATGCCAGTAGGAATCATAAAGATACATGGGTCATATAGGGTCTACCTACACCAATGCCCACATCCATGAGATAAATAAATGAGTGGGTTCACCCTAGTGGAGGTGGATCCCAGGGGTTAAGATGATTAAATAAAGATAAAAATTAATATAATACACATAAGTGGGGCCATTAGAGTCTAAATAAAATATGAATCATGTTGTAAAGATGCATATAAAGTATCAGCAAGATATGGACCTTCGATCTTAGGGTATTGTGTAGAATCACCCATAGTGTTACCTTCATAATGAACATGTTCAAAATAATGGATTTTCAATAATGTTACCTTATTTATCCTATTGCTAAATTTTATAGGTAGATAAAACATATTCCACTTGGTGTGTGCAAGTTACATCTAATCATGGATAGATCCTGAGGTGAGAGAGATCCTAAATAGATATTTTAGGAGTATAGTGATCTAGATAATAGAGTGGGAAGATCCACTTATAAAGACACTTTTATATTCACTACCTCACATATATTACACACACACACACATGACAACATCTATATCAAACACCTCACTCTATATGATATTAAATATATAGGTTTACAATTTGATGTATGTCATATCAATAATAAGGATGGTGAGGACAAAAAATAATATAGAAATCCATGAGTGCTTGGAATATTTAAATAGGTGGATCTAAATTGATCACTATCAAAAATAATAAATAAATATTTTGATATTAACCTAGCACATGGTGAACAATTCTCAAGTAAATCAACATAGTTGACTAGGTCATATATATATATATATATATATATATATATATATATATATATATATATATATATATATATATATATGTCAAACACCTCACTTTATATGATATTAAATATATAGGTTTACGAGTTGATGTATGGCATATCAATAATAAGGATGGTGAGGACAAAAAATAATATAGAAATACATGAGTGCTTGGAATAGTTAAATAGGTGGATCTAAATTGATCACTATCAAAAATAATTAAAAAAATATTTTGATATTAACCTAGCACATGGTGTACAATTCTCAAGTAAATCAACATAGTTGACTAGGTCCTATGCTAACTTAGATTTTATGTATCTACCCATGTGTGTGGAAGTTCTATGTATCTACACATGTTTTAATACTTATAGTACATGTTATTAGTATACATAATTATAATACTTAACCTACATGCATCCACACACATAAGTAGTAGTAAGTATAAGAGGAGACACCTATCACACCATCATAGGTGGGTGTCCAAGAATGGTCCTAATAAAGGGCCCTTAGACATTAAAAATATTAAGGTATAATCCATTGATAAAGTGTTAAATGGGATCATCCTTTAGGGTGGAGAGATGATATGCATCATTTTCACAAATTAGATGATGATGAAATGGCCAAACCAATTGAACATTAGTTTAAATTTATTTTAGTAATATTTTAAAAAAATAAGTACCATATCACCAATACAAAAGGTGTGGTCACACTAAATTCTAAAATTATTTTCACTACCATCTCTTATAAACATATTTGTGTTCTAGAGAATATACAAGATTTTCATCCAACTATAACTCAGCTAAGTCGGGAATTCATTATTATTCATAAAATATAATTTGAACATCATGATGAATAAAGAAGGGATAAAAACCTCAAGAGTAATAATTCCATAAGAAAAATATACTAATGAGTATAGGGTTACCCCCTATGGTAGTGACAAAACATTTCTGATATACCCAAAAAGTGGGATAAAATATGAGGTTCCAATCTTAAATAGTGTATAGCATAATATTCTTAAGAGTCTTATTATAATATTAAACTTGTTTTTTATCCTTTAGGTATTAGGTTAATGAGAAGCACAACTTCAAATTTAAAATTTTAGTTGATTCAAAAATGTCAAGGTTTTAAAAACCTTGACTATTGTCATCCATGACTACTAATGACACTCCATACTAGAATATGAGTTGATTTAGGATGAATTTGGTGATTATGCATCCATACTACTAGTGGGAATTTCAAAACCCCACATAGTAAAGTATTCAATGGTAGTGATGAACTAATAGTGGCCATTATAAATAGTGTGATTAAACTCACCAAATAAGTTGAAACCCAAGTAAATAAATTCTGAGGGGATAAAATATATTTCAAGGATCTATTGGGGGCATTTATTGCATCATTGACATATATTTCAAATATTATCATATAAAATATCATCCTTAACAACATTGGGAAAGTAATATCCCATCTTGATAATACACTAAGTAATGGCATACTATCAGGGTGACCACTATAGATGTTACCTGATATAGCTCAAGAATAAGATAATCATCCTCAATAGTGAGACACTACATGATCACACTATCAATAAATATCTTTAATATGATCCCAATAATGATGAAATATCATATAGATAAATTATGGATCCTATAGTGCTCTTGATAAAAAAATTCATTAGGATAAGATTAATCCTCTACATAGTACACAATTTCTACATAACTAACATATTAATATATTTCCCTTTGGTCCATCAATACCAAAGGAGAACATATGAAGGATGCATTATTGTGAATAAGATAAGTGAGGGGTAAAAATGTGTATCCATAATCCTTAATAAATCATATTAAGAATTTTATCCTTCCTAATAATGATAATAAAATTATAAGGTTACAAGGATGAGGCATTCCAAGGATAATTGGATTTTCTCTGGATCCACTTCAATACCTGACTGAGAGACTAGGAATCTAAGAAGCTTTCCATTAAATATGATAAAAATTTACTTATTAGTTTTATGATAATATGTAACTTGTATATATTTTCTAATATATGTTTTAGACATAAAACCTTCTCATCTCATTTAAATTTTTTTCCTAGAATTTATTACGCATAACTATCTATAATCTTGTGGATGATGTCATGAAAACATGGGTCATGGCACTTAAATATGTGAAACTAATGTTCTTAAAATTGAAATAAATAAATATACCCAAATGGATGGTAAATATTATCTTATTTTAATCATGAAGTGTAATTTAAACTTATTTTTGCCCAAATAAGTCATCCATGAAAGAGAGCGAGAACATCTTAAAACTAGCATTGTAATCTATGATTTGGTAATCAAATGAATAAGGAAATTTTAATTTAGGCATGATAAATTAATATTTTGAAATTCAATAAATAAGTGTATTGTCTCATCTTTATTCAAAACATGGATGGTGTTGGAAACCCATTATGGATAGTTGATCAATTTTATAAATCCTACACAAATGAGTTTATTGATATTTGCCTTAACTATTTAGGATACTAAGGGAGACCTATTTCATTGATTTTTGTTAATTGGTATAACACTATAATTACTAATAATATTTTAACCAAAATTATAAGACCCATTATATTCATTTATACATATTATCAATAAAAAATGTCCATAAACTTGTGCATTAAGGCAATAAGTAGCTCATTTTATTGATTAGATAGATTTGCACCAATTTTAACCATATTAGGATTTGAAGTGATTCTTAGTTTAACATTATAAAAACAATCCAAATATATGGGGTTACCCTCCTCAAAAAATATAGGGGTATGAGGTATGTCTTTGTTAAGCTCCTCACATATCACTGCATTTCCTAGATGGTGGGGATACTAGATTTAGATTCAAATGAGACTGGATAAATTTATAATACTAATTAATCAATAGGATGAAGGTGGTATTAATGATAATAATTCATAATATTATTATAAACTTTCCCATCATTGAAAATGTTTCATGCCCTAATTTGGATGAAGTGCCACTCAAGGTCATTACCTATAGATATCAATTTTTCAAGTGATGCATTAACAACATTGATGTTAGTAGATGAGACTCTATAATATGTATTAGTAGACATTTTACACTTTTAAGAGGAGGAAAAATAAATAAATAAATTCCTAAAGAGAAAATAATAGTTTAAAAATTAAGGAGAGGAATTAGGTGTCATAGTGTGTGTTATATTAAATATATTAAAAAATATATATACAACTTATCCTAATTACTAAATCCAAGATCAAATAAGGTAATTAATGAGCATATATTACAATAATTTTTATATAATAGGCATGACCAAATTGGATTTTATAAAATTAACCAAAGGATATCATATCACACAACACTAAAGGAGAGAATTCTAAAGCCTCTAGTCAAATAAAACTATGTAATAACCCTATCTAGGCCTTTTAATACATGAAATAAACTAATCTAGTGCTCACAAAAGCTTGTGACACACAATGTATGGTTTGAAATTGAAAAACTAATCAAAGGATACTTACCTTTACACAAATCTGTCAAGTATCGATCTCTCCCTTAATCAATGTTGTTTTGCAAGGGGTTAAAGATACTTACCTTTATGTTAACTTGAAAATTTGTTGGGTAGACAATTCTATGTTTCTCATCAATAGTCATGGTATAAAGTCAATCTCTTATTAGTAGGTTGATCTACCTTTATCAAAAGCCAAAAGTATGCAATAAAGTAAATTATTTATAACAAAATTGAGTTTTGTCAGGGTAGTAGTTTTAACCAGAAAATATGAAAAGGATAAAAAAGGGAAATTTTGACAGAGATATCTAAAGAAGAGAAAATGTTTTTGTAAGATGAAATTCATAATATCCCAATAAGTGAAACTCAGAATTTTATTAGAAATGTCAAGAAAATTGGGATATGATCTCTAATGAGAAAATTATATCATTTAATGGATAGGAAAGATGCACACACATTTATAGAAACATATGACATACACCAAAGTAATCACATGATTGATAATAAAAAGTACTTATCACTCTATATTTCCTTGCCTAAAATCAAATATTTAATCTCTAACTCCACTGAGATTTCACCAAAACAAACATAGAAAATATAGATTCAAAAACAAATAATAGAATGAGATTTTCATATTTTTTTGACTAATTTATAAAAAATTGTGACAAAATTATTGAAATAAATATTTTAATATACAAAAATAGTAGATACACATATTACTTATATGGAAATATTAAATGTAATGTTTACAAAATCTACTTGTATTGATCTTTTGTGGATTGCAAGTACAATTTCCACTTTCAAAAAGTTCCCTCAAATGTTAATAACTATCAAGATCCTTAAAAATGAGCTCATAATTCATATTTATAGATTTAAATTGGTGGTTATAAATAATAACCACCTTTTTTCATATTTAAGGACTAATAAATATATACTAGTGAATTTTCATAACTTAAAATTTGTAAAAATGAGCTGAGCAATTTGCACAACTTGAAAATTTGATTTGATGTATTTATAACTTGTAAAAGAATTTTATTAAATTTACATGAATTTAAAATGTGAAAATGGAAATTTATATGACTCAAAATTTGAAAAAATAACTTATTACAATTGCATGAAATACACTGTTTGAATCATTAACTCATAGTATAACTTTAAAATCCCAAGTTAGAAGCTTGGTCAAAGATTCTTAACAAATAAACTTATTTATTCATCATTAAGAATGATGGGAGCTTCTTCTTTTTGTTTTCTTATCTTAATTTTATCATTATGATATTTATAAAATTTATATAAGATCTCAAGAACCTTTTTTTGAGTAGGACCATCTGAGTATGTGAAATTTATCTCTGCATCACAATGTAGTTCTATCATTTTTTCAATTATTCTATAACTTCTCTTTATCATTATGTTGATATTATCTAAGTTGAGATGGAATTTGATCAACCTTTGAATTTATCTAGAATTGAATGTATATTTAGGAGTTAGAATCTCCTCAATGTTCTTATTGAATTGATTAATGGCACTATTTAGAGAAACTACCCTACTATCATCACCAGTGATTGTGCAATTTAATTTATTAGGTCCTCTTATTATCTTAATAATAGCCTCTGATCCCATTGATTTATAATCATATAATTTTTTTGTACCTTCCTTGGTGTGAATTTTGAATTTTTTAGACCCAAGAAGTTTAGTAAGGTATATAACTTCATCTTTCTTAAGGAACCCTACTGGAACAAGATCATGTGAGTAAACATTATAAAATTATTTTAAATTAGGAATTAATTCATTCCATTTATAAATTTCCTTAGTATATTTATCTTCTATTTTTATTGCATCATCATATTCTGATTGGATCACAAAACATAGATCCATTACAGTCTAGATATAATTGAATCCATGTTGTATAATTTATTCAATCCATTCCTTTGTTGATTTTCCCATATACCTAATTTCATCTACTATATTTAGTGATTTAATGTATATAATTTGATGAATAATTAAATAATAAAATTGAATTGGGTTTATCAATTTTTAAACCATTGTTGTCAACTACTCAACTTTTTCTTTGAGCTCATCCTTAGTTGATTTTTCATAATCTATATTTTTTTTAAAGTGCAAATATAAGTTTGAACATCTTATTTCATTCATTATCTTTTATCTTTTCCCAAGTGTATTTTTAATATTTGATAGTGTGAAGCACTAATACTATATTTAATTGTCTATGTAGGGGGAACAACTACTTCTACATATATATCTCCCTTTTTGTCTATGATTATCCTTATCACAATTTTGGGATTTTTGACTCTACATGGAGGATGATAAGTTATTATAATGAAATAAATCTATTGGGGTTAAAACATTTTATTTATTTGTTTTACCACTTCATCAAACCAATAAATAATTTCAACATTAGCAAGATATTTTTACATTTAAATAAAATTAGATTTTGCAAAAATTTCATGAGCAGGAAGAATAATTTCTAAAGGTTTTGCTTCCTCTAATATTATTTCATCTATATATTTTTAAACCAAATGACCTAGAGTTTTGGGTGAAGGTTTATAAAATATTTCAATTTTTTATGGAGGAGTTAAAGAAAATAACTATTGGGTTGAGCAGGGGATCATGGTAAAAATGTAGAATCAAATGCAAAAAACTATTAAGTAGTTCTTTCTACCAATGTTTTGTTAGGGATTATATTTTACATTGCGTATTTACTGAGAGGTAAATAGTAATAGGCTATTTGGTAGTTGTATTTGGTAGTAATATCTTTATAAACAATATTATGAATATAAGTTTGAATATATTAGATTATTGAGATATATTTTTATAGGTTATAACAATATATCATAAATTAAGTTTGTAGAATCATGAGATATTTTAGGAGAGAAATTGATGGAGAGAATATAGGAATGATTTTCCTATAAATATGTAAATCTTGTATTATTTTATAATTAGAGTGCATGTAAAAATATTATCAGAGAGTGAAATAAATAATATTATGGTGTGTTTGAAATAAATTTGAGTTCATCTGTGTGTTTGGATCTTTGAATTCACAACAATAGTATGAGAGTAGACAAGATCATGGATATGCTTGAGAGTATTGGGTAGTTGTGCATAATATTTGTTGTCATATTCTATTCCTATTTGATTGTATTAGGACTAAGACTTGTACAACATGGATATATGAAGAAAACATCAGGCATTTTTGGTGAAGAAATTAAAATACTCAATCAAGAGGCAAGTGATATACATTTGAATTCAAAGTAGATTTTATACTTATGTTGCCTCAACACTAGATGTGTATATAGCCATTTATTTCATAAATTTCTTTGGTGAATCCTATGGTAGTTGAAAACTAGTAGCAAACCAAATACTCTCAAAAGGAATACTATAAATAAATGATCTAGTTGACACCTCTAATTTTATTAGCATCTTTGTCAAATTAATATGCACATTAGTGTCTTTGATTTGTTATCTATTGTCCATGGCCTACTAATAAAATGCATTTGTATTTTTGAAGAATCATTGCCAACCATGCATCAAGTTTTTTGAAGTCATGATGAAGATTAATTAAAGGTTTACTATTTGTATGAAGCCTCATCCTCAAGAGATTCATGCATGAAATTAGTAATACATCTAATTTTACATTTGGAGATATTAAGGAAAGTGCATATATTGTCTTCACTACTCTCTATGCTATGCTCATTTCTATTGTGGAAGCTGTATATTTTGTGATCCAAAGGTGTTCTAGTAGTTTCATCCATGTTTTTTTACCAATGTTTGGTAATATATTTATTGTATCATATGAAAAGACAATTGTCCTATCCACCCATTGCATTGGGATTATCAAAACCACATAGTGTTGGGAAGTATAATCTCATCTATGAATTTTATTCAAAATTCCCATCAAGTCTACTGAAGGTGTAATTAATGTTTCTTGTGAGTTAGGTATTATCATCCTTTTTGAGTTTAGTCAAAGTTTTTATTCCTATTATTATCATTGTTTACAAGATATAGTTTTTGTTAAATTGGTCCATTTTGTCATAGATTATATAGGAAATTCATACATATTAAATCATTTGGTTTATTTTTTTTATAATTATATCTGTATTTAGAGTCAAAATAAAAAATTCTTAAAAATGTCAAAAGTCTTTATAAATTGTGTGATAAGTCATAAGTTTAAAGTTTTTGCATTAATAATAGATTCATATTTTATATTTGATTCATCTTTAAAATTATCAAAGGTCAAAATTGTACATGGATGCATTATCAAAGTAACTGACATCCATTTTTCAAAATATATGTCAAGAGTGTGGGGGTGACAAATTCTCTTCATTGAGCTAGCTATTTGAGCTATATACTAGAGGAAGGAAGATACACAAAAATTGGTGGTCTATCAGTGACCTCTCATTATTCACCAAAGATGAGGCTTCACCAATGATGTGGTGACATTTTATGTGGTATGTTATTTTTAGTTGTGTTGATTTCAATTTTTTTAGTGTGGTGTGGTAGTTACATTTGTTTTTTAGCATGTGTGAAAAATAATAACTATTATACCTGTTCACTTGTGAATAATATCCCCATGTAACCCCTTTTGTACATTTACATTGAATAATATTGATCTAAAAATCATTGTAGCAATCATGATGAAAGGTTAGTGGTAAACCTATGAAAGCCATGTTGTAAAGTTAGTGGTAAACCTGAGAAAACCATTTTGTAAGGTTAGTGGTGAACCTGAGAAAATTATTTTGTAAGGTTATTGGTGAATTTGTGAAAACCCTTTTGTAAGGTTATTGGTGAGCCTATAAAACCAATTGCATATGAGTTTTAAGGAAGATATGTGTGATGGCACATGTATGTAGAGAATATCATGAACACACGGAGGTGGCATGCTATAATCGAAAAATGAGATATATTATACCATGTAAAATCTATGGGGGGAATGATAGGGATTAGATTTTACATTGTGTATTTATCAAGAGGTAAATAGTAAAAGGGTTTTTGGTAGTTATTTTTGGTAGTAATATTTTTATAAACAATAGTATGAATATAGGTTTGAATATATTATATTGTTGAGATAAATTGTTATAGGTTATAACAATATATCATAAAGAGATTTTGTATAATCATGAGAGATTTTGGGAGATAAATTGATGGAGAGAATATAGGAATGAGGTTCCTATAAATATGCAATTCATGTATTATTTTATAATTAAAGTGTATGCAGAAATATTATTAGAGAGTTAAAGAAATAATATTGTGATTTGTTTGAAATAAATTTGTGTTCATCTATGTGTTTGGATCTTTGAATTCACAACATGATTGAGACTGAAAAATAATTCAAGAGGGACACCTTCTAAAATAGATATAATTGGATAATAAGAATACTTATATATAAACCTTTTAATTTATAGTTTGGGAGGTTTGGATCTTGAAACAGTTGTTGAGGTATCTTGTTTTCTAATTTCTTCCTCTATTGTAGGAATATATTCACTTTCATTGGTTGCTTGAGATGTTCCAACTTAAATATTTTTTGTTTGTGAAAGCTTCCCAATTCATCTTCTATTATTGGTGGTGGTGGGAACCCTACTTGGTCAATGTTGACTCCTCCATCTTTCATCCTTTGTAATGTCCTTTAAAGTACACCTTAAGTTGTTCTCACAAGAGAGGTTGATTCTATCTTTCTCTAATCAACCTTGGGAATTGGTTTATATTCAATTTTTTATTTCTAATAATTAGGACCCAATGTATCCTCATCATCCAATATTTTTTAAGGACTTTTATAATCCATAATGTTTTGACCTGTTTTACTATAAACCATGATCAATATTTGATCCTCACATCCTTTTCATCACTACAATCTAGCCAATAATCTTCAAAATGAGGTACATGTTGATATGAAAAACCAATGACATGTGAAATTAAACCTATTATATCAAATGAACCTCTAATTTAAAATGTACTTAAATAAATATGTGTCTTATATTATATTAATATCTTTGATTTAGATAATGATGAGCATGTGTACAAGCCTATGGAGATAAGAAACTTCACTTCGAATTTATTTTTTCCAACTATGAATTTTTAAGTTTCAACAAATTAGATTACTAGTTCTATTAAAGCATATTTGTTATTAACACAACTAGGAAGAATATATGGTGAAAAATCACATACTTAAACCATTGTATATGAAACATTAAGAAATTAAATGAACTAAGCTCCCCAAATAGCAATTTTTATCATTACCTCCATACATATTCTTGTGTTTTAGGGTTCTATTTCAAACATTTGGATGACATACTAAAGGAATGCATCATTTAGTCTTAAAATTGACAAGCACTTTATTTTAGGGTGAGTTGAGGGTAGACCTCATATATCTTTGTAGTCTTGAAGTTTCCTATCTTACTCAATCTACCTTATAATCTCCTCTTGGCAACGACATAGACTAGATATGAATTAATTTAGAATCTAGAATTTTTTTAACTTCAATTAAATGTTTATGGACTAATTCATGGATCAACTACACCAAATTTAGTTATTACTTGTTTTGATGAATAATCCATATGTATCTATACATTCAAGTTTGGAAGTTACTTGTAATTGGGATACCCACCACTCTATGTAAGAGTGTGATCATATCATTCACTTCATTCATTAATTCAAACCTGAAAAGATTATTTGAGATCTTTGTTGTTGTATTCTTAGGATTAACCATTGCTTATTCACCTATTTTTCATAATAATTGATGTTCTAATCCTATAATTGCTAAGTTAAAGTAGGAAATAAGTTGACATTTGATTCCCATCCTCACATTTACAATAGATTATAAATATGATTTGGATCTAAAAATATGATAAATTCTCTTTTAGGATTAAACACCTACCTTTCTTACATTCATAATGTTCAGCTATGTTGGAAAATTAGTTGCATTTACTAATCTACTATCATTTATACTTTGACCATAATCTATTTTATACACGCCAATGATTTTTTAAAAAATTATTCCATGTTTATATGTAAAAAATCAATATAGGTTATATTCTCAATATTTGAATCCAAGCTTGATGGGGGAACAACACCCTAGAATAAGTATTGTATCTGTAATCCTTCTTCTCCTTATCAGATTTTCTTTGGAGGAGTTTTATTTGGATTACCTTTGGTAGGGGTATTAGGTGTTGAAATATAATATAATTACACCACCTGAGTGATAACACCTATACTACACTACACATAGAAATGATAATTTATTGAGAAATTAGTTAAAAACCTTATCTTCTATAAAAATTGCTCAAAGGTGTATCAAATACTAATGAGACTATTTGCAATAGAGCTAGAATCCATAGGTAGTGTTAGCATTAGTGCCAAAATATGGAGGTATTTTTATCACTCCCATCATGTTTAGATGGCTATGTTGGCACATTTATTAGAGTCTAATACATCTATGAGCAAGTGTCTCAAAGTATGATGAAGATGCAGACAAGGAGTTCAAAACTTGATAAGGGTGAAAAAAAGCATGTAGGGATCTGATAGAGATAAATTAATGGTGAAAATATGAAGTAAAATATATTCATATGACTTAGTATATCTCAAGTAGGTATTTGAGGTTTTTTGAAAAATATTTTCATTTTTTATCAAAACCTAAAAATTAGAAGTAAGGTAGTTTGTAGACAAGGAAAAGATGAAAGAATCAATAGTTCTAGCTACAAAAGGAAATAATAGAGATAATGCTAGGAACTTTTGATACCCCTTCTCTTCACTTTGTTATTATAATAATTTCTATGGACCCATATGATTTTTAAGTCATCCTGTGAGGATTTTTTTATCTCACATTCATGGGAAGTAGTAGTTGCGTAGATTAGACTTAGTATAAAAGTACGTGTTGAGGCCAATAAAGGCATCCACAAATTTATTGTATTAATCTTGATCAAAGGAGGTTACACCCTCAAAGAGGCCAATTATTCTACAATTTAACCATTATAATTTAGTTATGCTTATTTTCATTAATACGTTTCTAATTTTCATAGTTTATTTCATGTATTTGTAATTATCTGCTAACTTGTTCAAGAAGGATCCTCTCATCTAGTATCAGAGAAATTTTTAGGTCTAAATTTGTTTTCCTTTATAAATTCTCAACTTTTTTCTAATTCATAATCCATTTAAGTATTTTTTTAAAGTAATTCTCTATATCACAATAATCTATTTCAGATCAAGGTAAAAATCAAATTGCATAACTATGGAAAGTGATTGGTTGAAAGCCCTAAAACTCATTATTAGGAGTACCATAAGAACCCCAAATTAGCTATCCCATTGAGAGGACCTACTAGTGAAATGGGTAATGGCCCCTTCCCAATTGAGTAGTTTCCTTCCATGAGGAAAACCAAGAGTTGTCACTAAGAGGTAAATCCGTGGCCAAAAAATTTATGGAGAGTGGTACTCATTTAGACAAAATTGGTGACCAGAGTGATATATTTAAACCCTTAGGAATCCATTGAAACTTCACACCCATTTATATCAATTTCAAAATATTTATAGTGGACTATCAAAAAAATTAATCAGCATAGTATCCATAGACTATCATAGGACTTGTAGATAGATAATTAATAGAACCCAAAAACTAAGAAATCTCTATTTGATTAGTTTTAGAAAACTATCTATGATTCTCAAAATAATCTTAGAAGACTTATAGATAGACAAAAAAATAATTAGAAAATAAATAAATCTCTTAATTGGCTCATGGTAGTAACTCGAAGAAGAGAAAAAAACATGGAGGATGAAAATGTCACCATCGAGGCACACATCAAAGATCTTGATGAAAAAATTCTTAGCCTCAGTCTTCACCATACACCTTTCATAATAGACAACATCTAGAGTCCTCTTTTGATACCATATTTTATTCTTCCAATAATTTCCATGGTGAGAGCTTGATTTTCCCCAGTGTTATGGTGTAGATCTGACTATATGGTTTTATCAGGTAGAATAATATTTTATCCTACATAATAATTTTGATGCTAACAAGGTTTCATTTTCATCCTTTCACTTGGAACTTGAAGCCCTTTAATGGTATCATTGGTATACCAAGGCTCATGATGAGCCAGGATGGATCAATTTTTACACCCTCATTTTTTAATGGTTTTGCCTTAGTATCTTTGATTACTTCACAAGAGCACTCACTAAACTTCACCAAATAAGAATCATGAGAGAATGTCAAACAAAATTTGAAAAACTAGCCAATCACGTAGAGGGATTATCTAATGAATTCTTCATAAGTTGCTTTGTCAATGGATTGAAGGATGTAATTTGATTTGAGGTCAAAATATTCTAGACCAACATGATACTAGAAGCCCTGGGGTTGGATAAATTGGTAGAATACAAGATCACACCTCAATAGTGATTCAAATCAAATTTTACTCCATTCAAAAATACAATTTCATAATCATATCAAACAATGTCAGCCCCCAAAACCACTCCATA
This sequence comes from Torreya grandis, assembly GCA_037957365.1. Lineage (NCBI taxonomy): Eukaryota > Viridiplantae > Streptophyta > Pinopsida > Cupressales > Taxaceae > Torreya > Torreya grandis. The sequence goes on along the minus strand of JARHVA010006264.1, from coordinate 477,066 downwards.
CCAAGCATTTGACTAAAGTAAAGATGTTATCCTGTATAGAAAAAGGACTATGCTATAATTATGATGAAAAATTCACTTAAAGACATTAATGTGTTGAGAAAAAGCTCTACTTATTAGATGTGGACTCTCTACATAAAATTAGAGAAGGGGAGGATGTTATCATATAATAGATGATCCAAAAGAAGCTCCATCAATTATGGAACCTACTTTTCAGGAAGACCAACCAAAGATATCTCTTTATGCCTTAGTAAGAGTCACCACCATGAAAACCATGTGAATTAGGGGTTACTTCAAGAAGTTCCCTCTCATAATACACATTAACTCTGCTAGTACACATAACTTCATTGACCCTCAAATTACCAAATACACTGATTATTTTGTCTATCCTTACTCTAAAATTGAATTAATGATTACCAATGGGAGCACATTACCCTACAAAGGGAAGTTTTATAATATCTATATGTCTATTGGAGATTATAGCTTGTGATCTAACATGTTTTCCTTTCCCTTAGGTGGATGTGATGTTATTTTTGGAGCCCAATGGTTATGCACACTTGGACTGATCTTATGGGATTTTACTAAACTTTGGATGCAATTTTTAGATGATGGGAAAAATCACACATTAAAAGGATTATAATTAAGATCCCTCAAAATAATCATTTCACATTAAATTTTAAATAATCTTAAGAAGAATTTACACAACATCATTGCTTATCTCTATCCCATTCAATCACACTCATCAATGGTCTCCACTCCTCCTTTTAATCTATAAACCATTTTACATAGGTATGCATGTGTCTTTTCTAAACTAGTGGGATTTAAACCTTCATGGTCAGAGGACCATTATATTTAAATCATTCTTGGAATCATTCCTCCCAATAGTACGCCCAACTACTACCCATTTCATTAAAATATTGATATTGAGATGCTCATTCAAGACTTACTGAAGCAAGGCATTGTTTGCCCTAGTACCAGCCCATAATCTTCCCTAGTTATCCTTGTGTATAAAAATATGGGTCATATCACCCCTACATTGAATTCCATTCACTTAATCACATCACCATCATGGATAATTTCCCAATCCCTATTATTGATGAGATTCATGGTGCTCATTTTTTTCTCTAAGTTGGATCCTTGTTCTAGATATCACTAGATCTAGCTTCATGAGGATGATATACCTAAGATAAATTTTCACATGCATGGTAGCCACTATGATTTTTTGGTCATTCCCTTTGGCCTCACTAATGTTCCTTCAAAATTTCAAGCATTGATGAATAAAATATTTAATCCCTACCTTCAATAATTCATTCTAGTCTTCTTCGATGACATCCACATATATAGTAAAACATGTTCTGAGCATCTCTAACATATGGATTTTACACTAAAAATTCTCTTTAACCATCATATTTTTAAAAAATAGTCTAAATGTGATTTTGGCCAGGATGAAATGGAGTATTTTAGGCATAATGTTTCATCCCAAGGGGTTTAGGTGGATCCTGAAAATATATATACCATGATAAATTGGACTCATCCTCAAACACTCAAGAGCCTCCATGGGTTTTTAGGACTAAATGGATATTATCATAATTTTATCAATGATTATGAGAATATTTCATCTCCTCTAATAGCTATGTTTAAAAGGATGCTTTTACATGGACACAAGTTTTTGAGTGTGCATATGAAGAATTAAAGCAAGCTATGTGTACTACACCTATTCTAGCTATCCCTGATTTTACCAAGACCTTCACTATCAAGAGTGATGCTTGTGGCAATGGACATGGTGTTGTTATCCTCCAATAAGGATGCCCCATTGCATTCACCAATAAATCCATTTCTAAGAATAATTTATCACTCTCTACTCATGAGAAGGAAATGATGGCCATTTTGAATGCAATATAGAAGTAGAGGCCATACTTACTAGGGAATCATTTTTGCATCAAAACTAAGCACCAAAATCTAAATTATTTCCTAGAATAATGGGTCTCCACCCCATCAAAATAGAAATGGGTCAGCAAACTCATGGGTTATGACTATGAGATCACTTAAAATAATGGTAAGGATAATATTGTGGTTGATGCTTTATCTCGTACATTTATGGACCAAGCTTCCCTTTAAGCTATTTTCATGCCTATTCTAAATTACTTAGATGACATATAGTAGGGGCATGTCAATGACTCCTCATTATCTCAAATCCTTCAATAGTTGTCTACTAACCCCTCTATCATACCACATTATTCTTAGCATGGTGATTTTTTGTAATATAAGGCTCATCTAATGTTTCCCCATAACATATATATTTAGTAGGATGTATTCTATTAAATCAATTCTTATCCATCCATAAGGCATTCAAGGTTTCTCAAAACTTATGAGCAGGCATGATGCAACTTATTTTATAAGGGAATGAAAAAGTTAATTCAATAGATGGTGGTTGAATCGGATACCTACCAATGCAACAAGGGTGAAACCACACTCATCCCTGGGTTGCTCAAACCCTTTCCCATCCCTACCAAGATTTGGATAGATATTTCTATGAACTTCATTGAGGGCCTCCCTAAATTTGGAGGGAAAATAGTGATCTTGGTTGTGGTTGATCTCCTTTCCAAATATAGTCATTTTTGTGCCCTTAGCCACCCCTATACTACCTCCATAGTCACACAAATTTTCTTGGACCAAATTTTTTGCCTCCATGATATTCCTTCATCCATTGTCTCAGATCATGATGTAACCTTCACCAGCCATTTTTGGATAAAACTATTTTGATGCACCAACACCCAACTAAAGATGAGTTCTAGGTATCATCCATAAATGGATGACTAGACTAAAATTATTAATAAATTCTTGAAAACTTTCCTTTGTTTCTTTACCTTAGAATAATAAGATCAATGGGCAAAGTGGCTTCTCCTTTCCAAATGGTGGTACAATACCTCTTAACACACCTCAACTAAAATGACTCCATATGAAGTAGTCTATGGTCAAGAACCACTACTGCTCCTTCTATATGCCCCTAGTAGTTCATTAGTTCAAGTGGTAAACATGATTATCTGAACTTGGGATTAGATCCTCAATACCCTATGGGATAATATTCATATGGCATAAAATTAAATGAAATGATAGGCTGATCAACACCATTCTAAGTGTACTTTTCAAATTGGTGATATGGTTTTTATTTGCCTACAACCATACAAGAAATTCTAACTTAAATTCAAAGGGTGTCATAAGCTAGTTCTTAAGTTCTATGAACCCTATAAGGTTTTCTATAATATTGTGGTAGTTTCATATAAGTTAGAACTCCCCCCTTCTTTCTAAATTCACGCAGTATTTAATGTCTCTTTTCTAAAAAAAAGTTATTTTCATAAATATTAGAGTGCAAAATATTTTACCAAATCTAGATAATGATGGATCCATCATTTTGAGTTAGAGGTAATCTTGGATAGGCACACACACCAACTTCACTCCCACTCCATCATATAGGTTTTAATTTAGTGGCACAAAATGTAGCCAGAGGATGCCACATGGGAAGCACTATTATAGATTCAACACCAATTCCCACATATGTAACTTTGAGGACAAACTTTTTCTAGGAGGGAGGGGATGTTAGGTACATGTGCTACCCCTTCTCTTTACTTTGTTATTATAATAATTTCAATGGATGCATATGTTTTTTAAGTCATCCCATGAAAATTTTATTTTATCTCAAATTCATGGGAAGTATTAGTTACTTAAATTAAAATTAGTATAAAAGTAAGTGTTGAGGCCAATGAAGGCATCCATAAATTTATTGTATTGGGCTTTCTCAAAGGAGGTTTCCCCCTCAAAGAGGCCAATGATTTTGAAATTAAACCATTGTAATTTAGTTTTTCTTATTTGAGTTAATATATTAATAATTTTCATAGTTTATTTTATGTATTTGAAATTATCTTCTAACTTGTTCAATAAGGATCCTCTTAGATAAAAATAACTTACCTCAATCCTAGATTTTAACCCTTGATGGATTTTGAAGACTATGGAATGGTTGTTGATGACAACTAAAAAAATAAAAGATGCAATAAAAGTGAATAAAATTTTTAAGGAGAGTATCAAATATTATTTAGATAGATGTGAGAAATAATGAGTGAAAATGACCAAGGCCTAAATATATATCCTTCACATGTGCATAAAAGGGATGGTCATTAATGGCCAAAAAAGTGTCTTTTTGAAAATAGGTAGGGTTTTTGATTTGTGTGAGCAAACAAGATGGAATCTAAGAGAGATTTTGGTATAAACATTAGCATTTAGGTGTTTTATTGATAAGTAGGTCTGATTTCTAATATCATGTTGTAAATTAGGTTAGACTCCACTAATTGTGTTGGCATGTCTATCAAGTGTTGATGGGTCTGCCAACACACCTCTTGGGTTTCAATGGAGGTGTAGATAGAGGGGTTGGGTTTTACAGGATGTGCTCATAAGGTTTTTAATATCCAAGGGGTATTTGATCAATTTTTTAAAAATATCTAAAAGAGATATACTTTGGAAATTTTTCGAAGCCCTTTTGCATAATTTAACTTATTAAAGACGATTTTTCTAAAA
>JARHVA010006264.1:462500-467500 GCA_037957365.1 Torreya grandis | reverse complement strand
ATGACAAGCCCAAAGTGTAAGATAAATATTGAGATGCTAGTCAAAATGAGAGTCCCAAAATTTATTTTTTAATATCTTATTAGTGTCCTCTTCTTGGCCATTGCATTAAGGATGATAAGGTGTGGAAAATTTATGTGTGATTTTAAATTTAGCACATAATGATTTCATATCCTTATTTTTGAAATTCCCATCATTATCAAAAATAATGGTATGGGGGATTCTAAATCAAGAAATTATTTGATTAAGTATGAATTTGGATATAGTGATACCCATTAAATTAATAAGGGTCATAACGTAAACCCACTTAGTGAAATATTTAGTGGTCATGATGATGAATACATGATTGTCTTGAGAGTGAGGTAATTAATAATGAGATATAAAACCCACATGAAAAAATTATAAGGATATTATAGTGTTTGAATCTCGATTAGAAGAGAGTGAATAATATCATCATGTATTTGGACAAGGCTTACACTTTTTACTGAATGTGACTACATATTTTCAAAGTGTGGGCCAAAAGTATTCCATGCATAAGAATTTGTGGGTTATAGTGTGTCTATTATAGTTACCAATACAAAATACCCCATTTTATTTCTTGAGAAGAGAAAAAAAATCATAGGAAACAATAGATCAAGGTACCTTATACATAATGATAATATACGATATCATATCATAGGGCATATTTTTAAACTTGTTTAGAAATTTTGGTAGTTTTTCAAAAATAAATGTCAATGGGATAAGTGTGTTTCTTGATAAATTAGATGATAATATTGTGTCACAGGCCTTGTCAAATAGTGAAAACCTTGATGTGTCATATAAGATAATCATTTGTGGTTGGTAATAAAAAAGGTGATTTTTGTATGTTGATTATAATTTGTGATCATGAAGAGCTTGATGAGGGTGAAAAATATAAGTAGATGAAGCAAGTGAATATATATGGCATTCTACTCTCAAAGGATTGGTTTTATAGCGACATATTTGAGTTCTTTACCAAAAGTGGTGGCAATTTGGTGATGAAGGATAAGATTTTAATTATTCATTAATAGTCATCATTGACTTGATGACAAATGAGTTATGACACCTAGGTATGTAATACTTACAATAACCATGGTGATTTTCTTTCCTTGATTAATTTAAAACTATCATACATCACATTATCTAACTATACATAAAACCATATTAAATGGGTTTCAAAACCTATGGTGATAGGTAATGTAATACCTATAATAGGTGTAAGAATAATATTATCATAACTCTTAATAACCATGGTTCTAGAAAGTAATACTTTTTGAGTATAACCTCTAATAGAAATCAATGACATTACACATAAATTTTAATTGACCAATTATATTCCACAATTCCATGTGTAATCATAGGATGAAAATTGCCAAAAACATGTATGAGTAGTGGACCATTGTTGGAATCATCAGTTAGAATCTAATAGTTGTATAATCTAATAGGTGAGCCTTGTGGTCATAAAATAGTATCCATACCTATAATACCTTTTAAAGGATTATCATTAGAAATCAAAGGTTGTTCAGTAGGTATATCCATTGGAACATTTATTTTCTTTGGTGTATCATGATTTGGAAGTGGATTATTAAATATTTATAGGTAATGGTTTGAGAAATAAAATGATTCATTGAATATACTATTATTTCCTTTGACTTAAATAAAATGAGTATAAATTAATTTTTTTATTCTATGTTTCAATTTAAAACAACTAATAGCAGAATGTATTAAATATATATGATTATGAAAATATGCATTCCAATTGTAGTTCCTAAGTAAAGTTCAAGATGTATCCAAATCATTCCATGGGTGTAAAAATATCATGTTGTGATTAATAAACCATTTAATATTTTGGTGAAGAGTATTTTATAACCTCATAAATTATATAGGTTTTATAGAAGGAATATCAATCCTTCTAATTGGTTATGATACCATTTTTATTACATTTTGGTGTCATTCTTAGCTTGAAAATTATGTGTATCATTAGCCTTAATATTCAATGATTAATACCTTGATATTTAGATGTCCTATAGGTTGGGGAATTGGACCCATATTTAATAATATTGGTATATAAAACTTTAATCTCATAGCTATGAACCATATGCATAATCTTAATTAAATATTGGTATGTGATTGAAAAAAAAAATTCTTGAGAGGTTGAATAAAACTATTAGATAATATTTTATTTAAATTTATATCATGTATTTGGTCAGAAATGTTTGTGAGCATAATTTTTAATTTAACCACATACTCACTAAAATTATCAGAGTCCTTGTTTAAGTTGGTAAAGTGGTGAAAAAGTGACATTTTATCTAATATTGATAGAAAACTAAGGTAAGAAGATATCAACCATTTTATCAAAATAATGTATAGAGCCTCATGGAATTGAACATAAACAATCAAATTCATAATACTTAAGACTTATACAAACCATATTAGTTATCAATATTTCAAAGTGTATGAAGCTAAATAAAAATCACATGATGTGAATGATCACCCATTATTTTGTATACTTCATATTTATGATTTGTAAAAACTATAGGAAATGGGTATAATAGGGCGTCATGAGCTAATGGATTGTGTAATATATAATGAGAAGTGACAACATAGATAGGCATTTTATATCCTTAGGATAATTGTTTAATTTTCACTTACATATCTTGAATGTGTTTTTAAATCAATGCATCCTTAGATTTAGTAATATGTGTATGAGCCAAACCATGAGCAACATGTGTATGTTTATAAATATGTATTATAATATTTTTTAAAAGACTATAAGATCAATATATTTATCATCAATACTGGTTCAAGATGACATAATAATAGTAGGAGTAAAAGGGTAGTAATATGAGAAGGAATAGTATGAGAAACTTAGATAGAAGAGGTATGTCGAGGAACAAAAGTATCAGTATGAGCACTAGGACAACTAGACACATCACCTAATATATAATGATATATTCTAATAGGTTAATTATAAACACTCAAAATATCATTGATAACACATTCATTTGTAGGTGTAGTCCTTATCTGAGGCTTTCATTTGTGTTTCTTTTAATGTAAGTAATAGGTAATCTAATTGATTAGATTTAGTCTTAATTGATTTTTTAAATTAATATATCATTTCAATCCTTTCTTGATCAAAATTAACATTATTATAATTTATATCAATTAGATTTATGTAATTATCAAAATCTGAATTATAATCATGTTCATTATATGGATATTCATCACTCACTTTTGTACCATTTTCATTATCAAGCATAAAATAAATAGTAATGTCATTAACAATTTCCATTTCACATTTCATATAATATTTATTTATTATTAGATATGGGTAAAAGGTGAGGGTTTTTTAGAGGTCCCACAACCAAGAAGAGGGTTTTGAAAGTAGGTCCCAGAAACTTTTTTACAAAGGATCAAAGAGGTTTTTTTAAGAGAAGGTCCCACATCTTCTACTACAAAACATAATAGAGAAGTAAAAAGAGAGGGTTTTAAAAAAACTATACCATAACCTTTACAATATAACAAAGAGGGTTTATTTAATTATAATTATTACTAAGTAAATAAATTTGAATAAAATAAATAATAACACCATTCAATCTAACACATCACACTCTAAGTAATTGAATTTACCTTTCTTAACTGGAATAATAAGTAAACATGGATAACATAAAAAGAATGAAAGAATTTAGGGAAAATGAAAATGTGATAAGGATCACACTAAAATATAAAAATAAAATTTTAAAGGTTGAAATTTAGACCCTAGCAAGTGAAAGGGTAAAAGAACATAGGATCAAAGATATAATCAATGAGAACAACTAAGATCTAAAAAGTATATCTAGAAGGTTAAATCCAACCCTAAGAAGTGAAGGATGAAAAAATATAACCCTAATGTTTAATAGGTTCAAAAAATTAGGGGTTCACCAAAATTATAAAATTATATTTGAAAGGTGAATGAGCATAACAACATAGGGTTAAAGATAAAATAAATGAGCACAACCAAGATCTATAAATTAGATTTGAAAGGTGAAATTAAACCCTAGGAGGTGAACAAAAAAAAATATAACCTAAGGTTGTGTAAGACTATTTATTTCACTAAATGTTTAAGTTATTTGTGGTTTAATATTAGTAAAACTATGTATAACCAATAAAATAAGTGGCACTATCAAAATTAGGATAAATATGGTAAACTATAGTAAATTGTACATTCCTAATCCCTAAAATATAGGAAATGAGAGCACCATGAATTAGTAAATTATAAATAGAAATGAAAGAGAGATAAAATTCAATAAAATATACACATGTATATTCTATATTTTAATTATGATATTGGAAACAAGCTTATTGGATTGAATTTATTGAACCTCTAAAATTTAGATACAATCTAGAGATGACTAGGATCATGGAATACCAATTAGTATAGGTTCTAAAATCATAGGCCAATTAAGACAAGTTTTTTTATTTTGGTTTCATGTTATGATTATGTATATTTCTTAATTTTAGATCTAAAAATTTCTAAGATGCTTTAATATAGGTACATGACCAGGAACCTAACTTTGCTTTGTATAACTGTTGTGTATTATCCTTTAGATCATATATTATTTGATTTAGTTCTAATTCACCACAATGTCATAATAATAATATATTAACAAGTTTATTCATCTAAAACCCCTTAAATGTTATAGATACATATCTTGCATGGTCATAATCATGATTCAATATACTTCCAATGTTTTTTGAGATAATGAGATAAATGAATTCATGTCCTCTACTTGATAATTAAATTAAACTATATAATTCACTATGACATGTTTATGGTATGATATGCATTGACACGACTTGAATTGATGAATACCATATACTTGAATCAATTTTTAAGTTCCTTAATAAATTACAATGGGTATACTCAATATGCAACTAAATAAGTAAATTCTCAAGTGGAATTGATTGATATGAGATGTCAAATTTATTAGGGTACATTTATATAT
>JARHVA010006264.1:287500-457500 GCA_037957365.1 Torreya grandis | reverse complement strand
AATGCCATTATCCTTCTCTTCCAAATTAAAATAATTTACACCTCTATCCTATAAATATCATATTCAATCCATGTTATCTTGGTTATATATAATGTGAGTGTCTTATTTAACCATGCCATGCTTTGGCAACACTAGGGCATTAATCTTCTACTTTAAATTCCTTTCCTCTTTCCCAAGCTAACCACTCTATAAAATCCTATGCTATGTCTTATGTTCTCTATGTATCTACCTTCAATTTCTATATTTAGTTCATATAGTAGTTTCATTTAATGTCACTTCAAGAACTTTTAAAATTCCTTTCTTAGACATGTCCAAGAAAACTATTGTGTTTGTATCTTCAAAATTCTCCCTCAAGATTTTTTTAAAAACACTCATCAATTAATATTGTTTTAATTATTTATTTTTATCAATCACTCATAATCTTATCCCTCAAAATCTCTTCAATTAAATAAACCTAATACCATAAAATCATATAAATTGAAGATTTAAATTTATATTGTAGAATGGCTAAATATATAGTGAGATAATAAGCTATAATCAATTTATAATATCTATCAAATAAAGTTACCTATGTTATTATTATTAAAAAAACATCTAAACTATCTTTAATGACATCAAGCTATTATATACATTATTATAATAATCTAATATATGTATTTATCCTTTGTCAATGGTGATTTATTTATACATGTCTTATATTAGTATATATGCTTCTAAATGCATTATTCCTTATTATGAGTTGACCATACTATGTAAAAGAGGGATAGAGAAAATAATGTAGTATTCCATCATAATCTTCCTCATTTTCAAGGTGGTAACCAAAAGAGCATCACTCCTAATCTCCTCAAGTTATAAATATTAGGCTACCTCTCATAAAATATTATGATAGTATGGATCAAATGTAAAATACTCAATCCTATATATTTTTTCATTCATATAAGTATATTATTTACAAATATAGAAGACACAACATTTACAAATGATAATTGGCCAAATCAATTTTATTATATTTCTAGACATTTGAAATATAGTTATAATAAAATTAACTATGAGAATGATGAGGTACCTTCAGAAAAATTAATCAACTTTTACCATTTCACATCCAAGTTACAATCATCAATATAGGGATCAAAAGAGTACTTATTGATAATGGTTCATGATGTATTTATTTTACTGAATCCTTTATTTAAAATAAAGTATGGGAAGACTAATATTATTAATTAAAATATGACCATTAATGGATTTATAAATAATAAATAAGAGATATTGAATAAATTACATTAAATCTAACACTTGGACTAAAAAATGTAGCTGCAAAATTTCAATTTATATCTAATGATGTGAGCTATACTATTTTTATGTTTTAGATATTATATTAATGGAATGTGATTTATTATATCTACTTTATATATATATATATATATATATATATATATATATATATCTGTGTGTGTGTGTAGATACTAAATATGAATTATATAGTACCTCAATCTTGTATACTTGGAAAGTATTACGTATGGTTATACCTTTCAGTTCCTAGACTTTCCTACTATTAAGAGGTTTGCATCCACTATCTCTTATGACTATTTCATATCTCTTAGTCTGACCATATGTTATTATGATGATAGGGCCTTCTATGTTACTAAACATTCTATAAACCTATTTATCATCCTCTACAATTTTTATACATTTACATGTTTTCTAGCTTCATAGACACTTTTACACCATCTAAATGCCTATGTAAACATAAGTGTCATGTGCCAATCTAAGTTTCCAATGATTTAAATTAATCAAATTTATAATTATAATGTGTCCTTATGATTGGCATAGGTTATTTAATGTAAGATATTTCCTAAAAGGATTGATGTATGTGCATGATTAATCCTCATTCATACCTCACCTAAAAAATTCATACCTCTCATAAGGAAACTTAAAAAAATAATTCAATCAAGAATTCAAGTCAATAAATATTCCCTATTATTTTGTATTTCAATATTAGTCATAGGTAAAACCCATCTACATTTCTAAAGTATTTAAGGAGCAACCCATGATTCCTATTTTCCAAGTTACAAGATAAGTCATTATGTGTACTTGTTTCACACATATTTCACCTTATGCACATATAAACCAAAAAATTAAGGGAGAAATACATAAGTTTGAGGCCCTATTAAGATTATTGTCTATGTAGGTAGAAACCATTAAAAAAATGGGGTGTTTGGGGTCACATCAACACTATGAGCTCACTAACCCATTTTTTCCATAGTCATGATGAAGAAGAATCAGTTTTTTATCATTCAATAAGGAGTGACAACCTATGAGAGATATCTAATTACACTAAAGTAAATATAATAAAAAATACAAAACACTCCAGGTGGTTGCATCTATATCTAGTCAACATTATATACTGGACATATGTGTCTAGGTTAGATAGGTGCATCAATGTAACCATCTATATTTGGCATAAGTTTTTTAGGCCATAGAGTGTAAATTTATAGAATCTAATGATTTATTAGGAATATATATCTACTAATTCTATCCTATTCCACATCGGATATACATACACATAGTAAACCAACTAATTACTCTTATTTTCCACTTATTATAATACCAATCAATAGTTTCACTTACTATTTTTGGCATATCTTACTATTTAATTTATAATATTATTTATCTAGTTTTGAAATTAATTGATCTGCTATAGATTTGTTTATCACCCTTTTGATTATTCATTCTTATATTCTTAACCATATACTTTATCGATCCATCTCATTTTAGGGATAAACAAGATGATTGAAGTTCATAAATGAGGTAATTTCCTATACATATCCCTAGATGACATTTATTTTATATTTTTCAAGATTATTTAGCCTTACTATAATATATTTTCTCACTTTAATAAGAATTAACTAAATAAAGTGGCACCTTAACAATTTATTTCAATGAAACAAGTAACAACATTTGAAATTGGTGAATGTAGTAACATCAAGATAATTAATAAAATGATAACCAAGTTAATAACATATATGAGAATTTTTATAAGATAGTTGTTACATTAACATGACCCATGTAATATTCATATAATATGAATGTATTTTATATTGGAGATTTTTATACAATTTATTTATATTATGAATTACCAACCCAAAAGCTTATTTTTATTGAACTACAATAAATTGTTGCTAATAATAAAATTAAATAAAAACTCCTAGTCTTGTTAAAATTTCCTTATATAAATATGGAATTAGGCTCAAGTGTGCAAAAATATGAGATATAATTCTCAAGGCTTATGAAAATTTAGGCAAATTATAATAGGACCTGTTCTTCCAACTAATCATGTAGCTAAGAAAGGAATTGGATAAAATAATGATGATGTAAAGATAAAGAAGTTGATGTAATTAAATAAATTAAATGTTGCTAATGGATATTTAGGAACACAAATTAATGATAATATTATCAAAGAATAAATCAAGCATATTTATGATCAATTCAATAAATCTAAAATGAATCATTTTCAAGATATAGTGTAATCACCTAAAAGTTGTAATTTGATGTTAATAGTGCCATTTGAGTTAACCTATCCTTATGATAACCATAGGCCTATCTTTGAGCATTAGAGTTAATTTTTTATTCATTCAAAAGAACACAGTCACTTATAGCCAATAAAAACATAGCCCCAGAACTATTATCCTAGATCCCAATCAACCTTTCTTAGTAGTCTACAAAGAGGACATTAGCACCACATTTGGGACACTATAGACACATGATACTAGTGTCCCCAATTGGGTGATATTATCCTTAGCCCTAGCTCTTCCCACTGGATAGTTTTCCAAATGTGTGCCCCTCCTAAGTTTGGTCTAATCTCATTTTATTATAAAAATAATAAACAAAACCCTATAAATATAAGTCTAATTCACCTCTATTTACTAGATGGAAAATAAATGTAAAATTTATTCAAACCAAAGACAAAGTTGTGAAAAATCAAGGTATTGATCCCTATTTTATCTTAATTTATACATACTACCATCTATAACAACCCTAACCTAGTTTTCAATCATTTCAAATCTCAAACATATTCAAGTAATCCAAGGCCACTCTCATTATAGCATTCACTTGCACATACATCAAGAACTAGGTGGGAGAACTACATTGAGCTTGATCCCTCTTCAGAGTATTGGTATGTAGGAAACTCTCTACATTGTGGGGTGTTGAGGATGTCCAATCCATACTACAAATACACACAAAATCATTTCTCATGCCATGATTGTAAAGAGACTAGGGTTTACACAATAAATCAAGTTTTCTACATACAACACAGAGCTAAATTTCTTTTCACATAGGAACATGACATATAAAAATAGGCATAGATGCTCCATAAAAATATGAATAGTCCTATAAAGGGGAAATTAACACCACATTAAGGACACTACACATACATGGCACTACTATTAAAATTGGGTGCTATTATCTAGTGAATAAATGGATACCCAAATATTGTTGATGACATAGAATACATCCCAGATCTCAAATTTCAAAACCTACATCATCTGTGATAGTCAATTTTTAGATATGTCTTTATTTATCATTATTTGTTGTTATTTATAAAAAGTCAAATAAGGTCAAAATCATAACAAATAATTACTTAATTATTTCATATTTATTTGACTGATTCAGACATCTCATCCCCTTAATTAAACATAAGAATTACTTATGTAATACACTAAAAGGTTAAATCATTTGGTGAACCCATCTTACTTCAAATATTGTATCAAACCCTAGTTTACATAAATTCCTATTTTTGTGTAATAAATTTAGGGTTGAATCCTTATGATTTTTTTATTCTATTTAGACAACCTAGCTAATTAAAATTAATTTTATATTAGGGTTTCAATTTATTTTATTTTACATCTAATTTAAATTGTTGTAAAAGAAACATTAGATTCCAAAAGCCTAATCTTAGACACACTAAGGTTTTGTATCCTTCTTATATATACTCAGATTTATTCCAAAAATATCACAATTTGCTATAATATTTAATTTTTACAAAATTTCATAGATTACTATTCTTAAAAGCTTAAAAAAATAAAATAATTATTTTATTACCTTTCAATTTACAATGGTATAATTTAACAACACTTTTGATGAAACTGATAAACATCAATTACTAGACTTTGTGTCCTAACATAGGGATATCTAAGATGATTTCATAAAAATTCTTCAATAGGAACTCCAAAATAATAATAATGGTCAAATTTCAACTACTCTAATTATTGATGTTGTTACACCTTTAGTGGGTCCCACTCAACCAACTTAGATAGTATAACCAAAAATTGTTATTTAGCCATTAGTAAAAACTACACCAATTATGTCTAGTTCTTCTCCTCTAAATGTACAATCCCTTATGAAGTAGGTTATTTCTTTGTAATCTAATATGTTACATCTTGAGTAGGGAGCAACTAAGCCATCACATGCCTTGGATTCCAACATTCTCTTACACACACCTTTTGCACATTAAATTATGACCAATCCTTTTCCATCCACTTTCATAGTGCCCAAGCTCACATTATATGATGGCAAGGGTGACCTAGAGCATCACCTTAGATCCTTTAACATAGTATGCTAGGACTATGTGTCCAATGATTGGCTTCTTATGAAACTATTTCTATGCATTCTTAAGGATTATGCCCTATGTTGGTTCTATGATTTGCCCAAAAAATATATCACAACATTCAATCCTTTATCATATATGTTCCCATCAAACTTTTCTATTAACATCAATGATAAGATATCATATGCAAAGGTGGCATAATTAATAAAAGTCAAATGAGCCTACCTTTTATTATGTCTTACAATAAAAGACAATACTATCAAAATTAACTAGCCCCATGGAAGATAGAGAGATTTAAGATATTTTTAATTAGAGTCAATTACAAGTATTGCATGAAGCAATCTTATTTAATAAGTTTCCAACATTTACTGATATGTGCCACATAGTCAAGGAAAGAGGGGTTAAGATCTTAGAAATGGGAAAACTCAAATAAATAAATGGATTAAATTCAACTATTAAGAGTACAAATAAACCTCAATATAAGGTCAGGGAAATAGAAAATAAAAGTGATCAAAAGGCCATAGTCAATGCAAGTTCAGGTCCTTCTCCCAGATTGGTTTTATCAGCTCCTTAGTGTAGAGTCTTCACTAATCTACCAGAGTCACCAACATAATTTATATAAAAATTATTGTAATGCAATTTCATATCTCTCCCTTCCATTAAAGAGGTTGATACAACATGGCCTCTTCCAAAGAGTTATGATTCGAATGCATTCTACAAGTATCATAGGGTACCAAGAAACATGAAAAATAGATGCATTATCCTAAATCACAAGATTCAAGATCTAATTAAGGCCAACATTATTGATGTGGGTGTTAGGGATTACCTTCTACATTGTAGGTATTTACTAAAAGGTAAATAGTAATTGGTTAGTTAGTATTTTATAATAGTTAGTTATCAAAATATTGTTATATAACAATATTATGATAATAAATTAATATATTATATTTTTAAGATATATTTTTATAAGTTAAAAATATATATCATATATAGGTTTGCATAATCTTAGGGATGAGGAAATGGAGTAGTTATAGGAATCATATTCCTATATATTTGTAATATGTCCTAAATGATTAATCAACATAGCAGAATATTATTATCTGATTCAAATTTTATGTGTGCACCATAAACTTATTTTTGTTTACCTCTTTGAATTAATAAAATTGGTATCAAAGTGGTGTTCTATCAAATATGAGCTTGTGAGATTTTGTGAGGGAATGTCATTGTTTTCTTTGCCCCTAAAAATGAGTGACATGAGCTCTGTGAAGAGTTTGTAAGTTTTATTTATTAAAAATAAGGCATTAGTTTTATAGTTTATATTTTATTATGATGCAAGAATAATATTTCCTCTTCTCTCATACTCACATACGATTGAGTTAATCTTCCATCATCGAGCATAATTTATTAAAAATTCTATTCGTGTAGAGGTAACTATAAAATCTATGCATAGATATCTATATAGATCTCACAAATCAAAGTGTGAATCTTTGAATGTAGCCATATTGATCCCATATAGTGTTATTAGAAGTTCATAGTTCAAAAAATATTTGTGGAGATTTTTTTTCATGGCTATAATTCCCCAAATATCATGGCATCACTACCTAGTAGTGTGATTTTCTATAACTTGATAAAGGCACACAAAATTGGTGCAATAATATATTTCTATTTTTTGTTTACATTTAGATCACAAAAAATTGGTATTACCTATGTTATACCTT
The DNA here is from genome assembly GCA_037957365.1 of Torreya grandis. Taxonomy (NCBI): domain Eukaryota; kingdom Viridiplantae; phylum Streptophyta; class Pinopsida; order Cupressales; family Taxaceae; genus Torreya; species Torreya grandis. Next base: position 450,177 of record JARHVA010006264.1, on the reverse strand, counting down.
GACCTATGTGTAATAGTGGTCATGATTTGTGTGTGGCATTTCATTATTAATACCTACACTATTTATATTTCTGCATGCAATTATTATCCATCATCAAACTCTATTATGTTCAATTATATCCTTGATCCCATTCATATTGGTGAGTACATAATTTATGCATTTACTCTCATGAAATCATATAGTTTTTGTATTTTTATTTTAATATATATGTTGATATGATATCCATTGTTCAAGCTATATCTATCATTCTTCATATGGCCTACGTACTTGAGTGTGTTATAATACCATGTTTTGTCAAGCTACCCACCAAGACCATGTTTTTTCTTAAAAAATGAGATGTTTAATTTAGTTTAGTTTATAGTGTATAGATTAAAGGAGTTTTATGAATCTTCCTTCACCAAGCATAATTAATTAAAAATTATATTCATGCAGAGGTGATTTTAAAATCTATGCATAGATATCTATATAGATCTCACAATTCAAAGTGTGAATCTTTAAATACAGTTGTATTGATCCCATATATTGTTCTCATCAGTTAATAGTTCAAAAAATATTTGTGTATATTGTTTTCAGTGGCTAAAATTCACCAAATATCATGGCATCACTATCTAGTAGTGTGATATTCTATAGCTTGATAAAGGCATCCAAAATTGGTGCAGTAATATACTTTTTTTTTTTCATTTAGATCATAAAATATTGGTCTTACCTATATTATTCATTGACCCATGTGCAATAGTGGTCCTAATTTGTGTGTGGCATTTCATTATAAATACCTACACTATTCATATTTTTGCATGCAATTATTGTCCATCATCAAGCTCTATTATGTTCAATTATATCCTTGATCCTATTCATATTAGTGAGTACACAAGTTATGAATTTAATCTCATGAAATCATATAGTTTTTTTATGTTTATTTCAATATACATGTTGATATGATAGCCATTGGTCAAGCTAAATCTATCATTATTCATATGTCTTATGCACTTGAGCGTGTTACAATACCATGTTTTGTCAACTTGTCCACCAAGACCATTCTTTTTCTTAAAAAATGATACATTTAATTTAGTTTAGTTTATAGTATATAGAGTAAAGGAGTTTTTTGAATCTTCCTTCACCAAGCACAATTGATTAAAACTTCTATTTGTGTAGAGGTGACTTTAAAATCTATGCATAAATATCCATATAGATCTCACAAATCAAAGTGTGAATCATTGAATGCAGCCGTATTGATCCCATATAGTGTTCTCATCAGTTCATAGTTCAAATAAGATTTTTGGAGATTTTTTTTAGTGGTTATAATTCACCAAATATCATGGCATTACTATCTAGTAGTGTGATTTTCTATAGCTCGATAAAGGCATCCATAATTGGTGCAATAATATATTTCTATTTTTTGTTTACATTTAGATCACAAAATATTGGTCTTACCTATGTTATGCCTTAAACTATGTGCAATAGTGGTCCTGATTTGTGTGTGGAATTTCATTATTAATACCTACACTATCCATATTTATGTATGCAATTATTGTCCATCATCAAGCTCTATTATGTTTAATTATATCCTTGATCCCATTAATATTGGTGAGTACATAAGTTATGCATTTAACTTCATGAAATCATATAGTTTTTGGATGTTTATTTCAATATATATGTTGATATGATATCCATTGGTCAAGCTATATCTATCATTCTTCATATGGCCTACGCACCTGAGCATGTTACAATACCATGTGTTGTCAAGCTATCCACCAAGACCATGCTTTTTCTTAAAAAATGAGACATTTAATTTAGTTTAGTTTATAGTCTATAGAGGAAAGGAGTTATTTGTAATCAGGTTATTTTATTTTTAAGTTAAGATTATGTATTTTTTAATTATGGGTCATTGGTCATAGTATTTTATTAGTCTTTAATACATCATTTAATGTCTTGTAAAGGAGTCCAAAAATAAAAAGTATCAAACGAGTCTCAAAATTTCCCAAATTTTAAAAAAGAGAGTCGAATTCCTTTTATTAGCTTATTATTAAAATGCCATTTATATAAAATAAATTCAAAAATGTCAAAGTTAAGTCATTTTAGTTGTGTGTCATCAAAAAAGTCATTTTTAAGTTGTCATTTCTTTTAATCATCAAAAAATGAGTTAAGTTTTAAGAGTTAGTTATATGTTTAGTCATGTTATTAATACTATCATAATGTTGAAAAATGTAAAAATAATAAAAATTTGTCTTATGGACACATTTTTAGGTGACCCCAACATCCTAATTCAAATATTATGGGGAGGGGGACTCTATTCCCTTAAAAGAGATACATCTGAGCTTCATCAACATTGTTTCTAAGTGAGTAGCTTCACTCATTATATGTTGGAGGATAACATAGAGGAAGGATGTCTCTTAGTGACCTCTCATGAGTCACCAATGACAGGGCTACACCAATGATGTGGTGACATTTTATGTGGTGGGTTTATCATTTCCATTGTATGTTTACAAAATAAGAATAGAATAATAATGGTTGTTAAGTTTATGTGTAAATTCCAAACATAATTCCTTGATGTGAAAAATTTGTGAAAGGATAGAAAGCATTAATGTAAGTTAGTTCATGGATCTTGAAAGGGTTTGTGGTAGATCCATAAAACCACATGAGGTGAATAGTTGATGGGTTATGTTCATATCAAGGTTTGTCGTAAACTTGTAAAACCATGGGAGGAGTGAGGCTCTCTTTATATCAAGGTCATGAGCCAAATAGGGCATGCTACAATGGGTGAGCATATTACAAATAAGAATGTGAATGTTTTTTCACCATGTAAAAATTATGGGGGGATGTTAGGTATTAACTTTATATTATGGGTATTTAGCAGAAGGCAAATAGTAATTGGTTAGTTAGTATTTGATAATAGTTAGTTATCAAAATATTATTGTATAATAGTATTATGATAATAGATTAATATATTATATTTTAAAGATATATTGTTATAAGTTACAAAAATATATCATATATAGGTTTGCATTATCAAAGGGATGAGAAAATGATAGATAAGTTATAAGAATCATGTTCATATATATTTATAATGTGTCCCAAATTATTAATCAATATAGAAGAATATTATTATGTGATTAAAATTTTCTGTGTGAACTACAAACTTATTTGTGCTCATCTCTTTGAATTAATAATAGTGGGTAAACCCACAGAGGCAACCAAATAAAAAATATAGGCAAAGGAACTTAAGATATTATTATATCCTTTCCCAAAGCATACAGCTAATGAGGCAAGAGAGCACATCAAGTGTTAATTATACATATGACGCTTACCCGCCACCATCTTTTTATCACACAGTTATAAAGGAAACACATCCCTTACATAACATTATTGTTATATATCACACTACAGTGCCACCCAGACCACTTATCACATTTTTAGAGTAGGATATTATGAATAATGACATAGATTTACGTGTCATCTCCATATAAGCATATATAGAATACCATCCTATTCATAGTGTAATGGTTGCTAATAGGTCAAGCATAAGCATGTGTACCATGACAATCTTATAGCACTTGGGATACATAGAGTGGGATATATTCTCTATAGATATAATCAATAGTGGTTTTCATGGCCACACTTAGAGCTCCATTAGGGAGATTGTTCTTCCATTATAGGTTAGACAAGAACATAAAGCCACTTAGTTACTATTAGAACCTAATGCAGGTGTGTTCAACTATTGGGTAGGCCATGGTTACAACATATTTGATCCATCCCATATATGGTACATTTATGCCTCAAGTATATACATGATAACTAGGTGGTTAAGATTGAGGGTGTCTCATATGAGTATCCTCTTCCCATCCCATAGGAAGTATTAGCATAGTTTCTAAGTATAGTTCTAACATTGACAGTAGTTTTAATTTTAGTTCCACTATTAGATATTACATGATTATTAATTGCATAAGAGATCACAAATCTTATGCATAAATCATAGTGTTCAATAGAGTCCTTAGAGTAGGCTAGGTCTACTTCTATAGTGTGTACATGCATGCATTCTCTCCCCCAGAGACCAATACTAGAGAGACCATTGTATCAAAGATATTTCATGGATTTTAGAGGACTTTCCTATACAAATATTACACTAAGATCAATTATATTTGGGTCTAGGGGTTCTTATCATAGGGAACCTACTGATGATGAAAATTGTACCATCAACGAATCAAACCTTTCACCTATTTCAAATACCAAATTGGAATCATACTATTATAATAATGGGGTTATAAAGGTTCATATAAGATCCTAAAGAAGCGAGGGAGTTTTATTATAATTTATATGTAACACTCAAAAAGTTATCAAAGAAAATTATTCAATTAAAACAAATAAAAATCTATTTATCAAATCATGAATTAGTTAAGATAAGAATTTATAATCTATTCTATTTGATAGAGAAAACATATAAGTTAGATAGTCTCTTGACTAATATAAATATGATTCAATAAGTATTCATATATTCATTGATAGTTCATTTCTTGCTATAATATTCTCCAATCAATTCTAGAAGATGACAGAAAGAGAAGAAGAAAAATATAAGAAAAAGAGAGATAAGAAATTTAATCACTAAGCAAAGAGCTAGAAATAAATGATCAACTAAATGAAACTAAGAAAAGATCAAAACAATACTAAAAAATAACTGAGAAAAAAATCTAAGACACAAACTTGAAAGAGAAAGACAAATAAATTAAGAGAACAACCTATTAGGAAAACAAACTACTAAGCTATAAGAACTAACTAATACAAATTAAAAATGAAAATATTAAAGATCAAAACCAAATTAAAAAAATAACTAACAAAAATAAAATAACAATAATGAAAGAACTAATAAAATAAACCTAAAAACAAAAGAAAGGGACTAATAAGTATTAAGCTATGAAATAATTATTAAATGAATAGATTAAAAAGGATAGAAAAGATAATTTAATAAATAACTAAATGTATAAACTTTAATTAAGAAAACTATTCAAACTAAAGGATTAAGTAAAGATAAATAACATTAAAATCAAAAAAAAAAAAAAAGTGAACTAAACTATCTAATAATTAATCTATGAAATAGAAAATAAAGTGAACTAAAAAGATTAACCCTAAAATTGAAAATATTATAAACTCAAAACAAAAATAAGAAAATATTAATCTAATAAGGATTAATCATTATCTAAACAAAGAAATAGCAAAATATATATGTAAGAAATAAACTTAAATATATAGAAACTAATGATTAAAACTAAAATTAAGAAGGTAACCTAAAATAGGAACAAAAATTAGATTTAGAAGAAATCTAAAATATTTAATTATATTAAAGTTAAAGTCAAATAAATTACAAAGAGTATGCGAGTCTCAAAAGGAGATTCGTCTTAGTTTAAAAGGGATAACTTTATTCAGAAAACCAACATTCTTCCTTTAGAAAAACTTGAAATATAACTTTGCAATCAAAATAGATCAATGAAGTCTCATAAAATAGAGAAATGTTCATCATTATTCAAGATAAATACTTGGAATTTATGCATAGTACTACAAATATCAATCATTAAAAGATTGTAAGCTTATCAAACTTTAGGATAATCAGTACTAAATTATAAATAAATCTAGATATACTTGTGTTACATAATCAATTAGTCAACTACTAGATAAAGTACCATTGGGTCTATCTACAAAAACTATACTATCTTAGAGAAGTTGCATAGAAAAAATAAAGATGAATTATTGACTTCAAAAAATGTCTAAGTCCTCAATACCTATTGTTCTTCTATCTTCAAATGAGTCCTTGATCTCCTCTTATACCTTCAAACTTAGTTGCAAATAAGTTGTAACTAACTTTAGCTAGTTATTAGTTTATATTAATTAATTTTCTTTTCAAAAATTCAATTACTTATAAACTATAATTGGTTAAGGATAGGTTTAATTAAGACTTAAAGTCTTAATTAATCAAGTTATGAAATATAGATCGGGGTACTAATCTTAATGGATGGGGACCGATATTAATTAATAATATAATAGAATACACAAATTAATCATAAAATAATAAGTCAAAATTTGATAAATCTTATTCACATTAATCCATAATGCATATTAATTAACTAAAGCATATTTAATTATGTATCAAAATTCTAAAATTGTTGTATTTTAAAAATTATCAAAGTCTTAAAAATCAAAGTATCAAACTAAAATATCATGTTCTACCATGAAATCTCGGCACTAAAACATAATTTATCCCTTGGGCATCCTATAATCCTATAAATCAGATAGTACTTCAATCACATGTTTGTCTTGTTCATGAAGACAAACATTGTATTCCATCTTAGCATTAGGAAATGACACTAATCTCATCCTTGAATCAGTGGTGTTTTCATCATTCTCCAACTTGATTTTCTTCAACATTTTAACTTCCCTTGGTATCTCTAGCTCAGAGTGACTTTTAGCAGTCTTCTTTTCCAAAGTGATTTTGAAAGGTGGGATAACTATCATTTTCCTTCTACCAGTATAACCTTAAACTCCCAAATTCAAACTTTCAAACCTTAAGAGAGGATCACTATGGGCACCAACTAAATTCAAGCTCTTACATTTCTAGAAGGATCTACATAAGAGGGGGAAGGTGCATGAGAAGGAATGGATATGTTCTTAAGATATTTAGCATAGGTAATTTCTATTTCTAGCTATGTGGATTGTTTTTTGAGTAAAATATCAATAATTTGTTCAATCCTTTCAATATTAGGGGGCTACAAAAGCAAGTATTGTGGATTATGATTTGAATGGTGAGATTAACTACTTTGGGAAGGTGTATGAGATCCACATCTACATCAAAAGAATCTAATGTCACCTATATAACCCCTATTGGCTGGATTAGTAGGAAAATTACTTATAATATCCCAGAATTTAAATTTATAAGCATCAAAGTGAATGGATATTCTTGTCCCTTTATGAAATCTATGGCCAAAATTTCTTACACAAAAACCACCCCTAGAAAAACCTCTGATGGGCTGGTTTGTATCACTATTGGAACTCTACCCCCATACCCTATTACCATCATTCCTTGTTGAACCATGTTGGTCCCACCTAAACATAATGGAAAATCTAAAATATAACATCAAAATCTAAGATAAGTAAACAATTGTCCAAAGAAACAGAATTAAAAGCTACAATAACTCAATAAATTAATTGAAAATTTATCATAAACGTAAATTTATCACACTATTCTAACCATAAGTGATGGTGTTTAATTTAAATTAAAATCTCAATCTATAATCATCATCATTTTATCTTATAATTTTTGGAAACCTTATGAATTTCATTTTTAGTGCATCAATCTTAAACCTTACAAAAATGGGACTAGAGATATTTCTAACTCATTACTTTAAATGCATAGTGAACTGAAATATTCAATTAAATGACACAAAATTTATATATGAAAACATATATTGAACCATCATTACCTTCTTCCAATATAATGCCTTATACATATTTTAGATGAGAAGTGTCAAGGCACCTTAACTTCAATATCTATATTTAAATTAAAAGCCATTGCTTCAATTCTAAGTTGTATCCTTAAATAAATTTTCTTACTTATCCACTTTATTTGAAAATGACATTAACACTTATGACTAAAATCACCCAATGTATTTTAAGAACACAAATATCCATATATATGTTTTGTCAATTTAACATATTTCAGTGAAATAGCCAACCAAGTTATTCAAATTTATATAATCATTTCAAGCCTCACAAATGTCAACCGTAAATCATTATACTAAAACTACATCCCAATATTTTTGATCTATATATTAAGTATCAAATCTAAAACAAATAACCAAACTAAGACAAAAACACCTCCATGACTTTCACAAACTCAAATTTTTTTAAATAATGAATATATTGAAATGAAATCTCAATGCACAAGAAGCCTATAATTATTTTTAATTTAAATCATTTTGTGCATGTAAACATAAATGAACATACTAATCCTTTACCATATATATCTTTTGATAACCTTAACATGTGACTTGAAAAACAAATAACACATATGTAACTTAAGACTACATGCACTAAACTCCTTCAATATTTTCTATGTTCCACACCATTACTGCTTCCAAACTCACTTATTTCTTTGTCTAGGAAATTAATTAATAATTCATCATAGATGAGAGTAAAACATAAAACCTAGGTTTGATGTTAGTTTCAACCAAAAAATATTTGCATACCAATTTATCTGACAATAGTTCAAAACCAATACAAACAACTTATGTGCACAATGACAAACCATTTTTTTTTTGAAAACTTCCATTGTTTATACAAATATATGCATGACTTATATCATCTTAAACCACACAAAATACAAACATTCTAAATCTCAAAGGAAAAAAATAGAACTTCAAAACATTTGCATGTTAGATAATTTACCAAAAATCATGCTACAACTCTCTCAAATTTGATCTTTATAAATAAGTAAAAACATTGATAAGTTGATAATCAATACTTATGTTAGAAAAACACCATATATTCATAAAATTAAATCCTTAACACTCAATCATTAACCCAATTTCAAATTGAAATAACTATTTTACTGTCTTACCCAAAAACATGAAAATGACCCTCAACATAAAAAATGACAAACTTCCACCACTATCACATTACCAAATATTCATTAAAACAACTTCAAAAAATATAGCTCAAAAATAATAAATGTCATGATTTGTATTTTGATGGTCAAATATTTATTTTTCATCAAACAAAAACTAGAGGTTATTATTCATTTATGCTTAAAAGAGTTTTTAAAATTCATGCATAGAATCGTGTAACTTATCTATATACCATTTTATGCATATCAAAACAATATTTATCAAAAACTTCAAAGAAACCATTTTAAATTTTAAATAGTTTACATGTAGATGAAATTGTGTAGCTTCCACATTATTATCCACATCTAATCATTAAAATTATTTAATAAACACTGAAAACTTCCAATTTTACTCATGAAAATTTGATAGAACTATTCCTTCATTGAAACTGTAAACCTTTTATCATCATGAACATAATGACTAATATTGCATGACATACCTGGCATCACTTTCCTAATAAAAAATTGACTTCCAACCTATAAACTTATACATAACCTAAATTAACTAGAATTATACTTCGATAAATGAGCTTGTGATAATGAACTAGATATCAATAATTTCAAGACTTTATTTTGCCAAGCTATCTGCATAACCAACTTTATGATGTGTCTAAATTAGATTGGTTTACATTTACTAATTACATACTGAATAATCTAACTAAATTATTTATCGACCTTGACAAGATTAGCCGTAACTATCTCCTCACACCATGTCATTAGCTAATTACCATTTTTCAAGGAAAAGTCAACTTCAATTAATTTCCTTACCACTAAATGTTTGGATGATCTTGAAGCATCAAAACCATACCTCTACATTTAATTTTTGTGCCAACTTATTGTGCCACAATGGATCAAAATTCCAACTAATTTCCAACTCAACCAAATCAAACCTTCATCAAATATGTTTTATGATTAACAAAAAAGGACCTTGGTGACACTTAGTGAATTATGCAAACCTCATGGAAAACCTAATAAATTTACAACTATCAATGACTTATCATCGTGATCTAGAAATGTTCCTTGTAAATTATGATAGGCCCCTTTGGACTTAAATAATTGAACATAAATTCAAACTTGTTAAAGCTCGAAAGATGCCTTATAATATTGATATTTTGCTTCATAAACAAGTCCAATGGTTGATATCCAATTATATAAGTCTATGCCCAATGAGATATGAATAATAGTGTGTATACCTTATTGCTATATTCACCAAATTTAAATAATTATTGAAATATTAAGATAATTAAGACTTATAATATCAACTAGGTGATCATGATCTCAAATATGTACTCAAGAAACAAGATCATCAGATAAAGGAATAAGGTTGAAATCTAGATGAAATTGAATAACAATATAATTAGATCAACTTAATCATTTCAATTCCTCAAACAATCATTATATCATCAGTAGTGAATGAAACCAAACAATATATCAAATGTATAGCTTCAAAATAGTTTATAAATGTATCAATTTTGAATGTAATGTTTTTCAAAAAAACATATCACCATTTTTTGTACTAAATCATGAATCAAATCAACTATGAAGATAAAAAAACTTTACAAATCTATCTAATCTAGTAATGCATTTTTTAATTAAAACTCTCTCAAACTAAACTAAACTAAATCATCAAAATAAATGATCACATATAACTATATATGCATATTTATTCATTAATACATCATGATTTTCAAAACCACTTAGAAACATAAATAACATTCTATCAATCAATCATTAATATTTCATAATCAAAGATGTATCTAAAAATGCTATTAATCAATAGGGTCCCTGACATAGATTTAGGTTTCATGATAGGGTAATATCTATAGGATCAAGTATTGATTTTGAAAAATTTAGGGGGTGTAGAAAATGGGTATAAAACTAATAACATTTCTAGTCAATTTTGTGAAATAAATTTGAGTAGCGATAAAATACCCATCATTTAAAACAAATTTTGTCTTGAGAGTGTGATCCAGGAATATCATTTCTCAAGTACTAAGTGTAAACCCCTTAAATAATGAATTTGGCAAGAGATGGGTTGTTTGGTTAGTGTGACATGAAGAAAGGGAAATGAATAATAAGGAAGTTTAGGTTGGATACACAATCAACTACAAATGCCTTAAACACAAAATTTAAAAATGAAGTAATAATATAATAACAAAATATAACTCATTCATATTATTCATTTATCATGGAAAACTGAATTTTTAAGAGTAATTTTTAAAAATGAATGATATTTACAACACTTTTGTATCTTCCTTGCATTCTTCTTTCATAATGTGATATTTTCCATTCATGAATTTTTATTGATCATTTCAAAAGTAAATTAAAACAAAGTAAAACATGAGATAAAAATAGAACAACAAACAAAAAAACAAAATAAACGAAAGGAAAAATAAAGCAAAAAACAAAATAAAAGAGTAATAGAAAGATAACTAATCATGAAATAATTTTAAGTGATGTCTATTTACTGAATCGCGTAGCCAATCTCCATTAAGATCCCTAAGATAAAATGCATTATTTCCAACAATTATGGGAATTTTGTAAGGTCCAAGCCATTATGTATCAAACTTATGACATTTTTCAAAGTCCTCATGGGCTTTATTCCACTATAAAACTAAGTCACCAACATTAAATTTTTAACTAGAAACTTTTTTATTAAAAAAAATATTTAATTTTTGTTTAGCCTTTTCTAATATTTGCAATGTTGTTGTTTTGGATTCATCAAGATATAATAAATCATGTAACTTTTGTTTAATTAAATTTGTATCTTTAGCTACATATTGTAAGGTAGTCATAGCTAAAAAAATCTAAAGTTATATTGGTAAATTAGCTTCAAACCCATATGCTAACATAAAAAGTGAATATCTAGTTGCTACCTTAATAATAGTCCTAACAACTCACAAGGCTTAAGAAAATTTAAGATGCCACTTTTTTTTGTTATCACAAACTATTTATTCATAATAAAAATCAGATTTTTATTTGTAGATTAAACTTATCTATTTCCTTGTGGATAGTACTTAGTTGAATGAGTAGAAATAATATAATATTTTTCTACGAATTATAATAATTCATTTGAAATTAATTGAGGTCTATTAGCCCAAAAAATCTCATATGGAACTCTAAATCTAAAAAATATCTGATTTTATAGAAAACAAATTAGCTCACCTGTTACTAAACTTTTAAGTGCTTTGGCCTCAGGCCACTTGGTGAAATAATTTGTAACTATAAAAATATATGTATGACCTATAGATGAAGGTGGATTGATATCTAAAATAATGTCAATTCCCCATTTCATATAAGTTTTTTCAAGAATAAATAGATTTAAAGACATTTTATATAGTTTTTCCCTTCCAATGAATAGCTAACAAAGCATATATGAATGAACTAACTTATAAGCATATTAAAAGAAACTAGGTCAATAATAACTATCTCTCAAAATCTTATAAGTTGTTCTTTTTATATCATAATGTCCACCACAATTTCCTTCATGATAGCCCCTAAGAAATTTTTGAGTTTGATTATGTGTAAGACATCTTAACAAAACTTCATCTTGATTACAATAAAATATTTTTTTTAACAAACAAAAAATTAATGATTTTAGTCTTAAAAAATTATTTTATTTCTTATTTAATTTATTATGATAAGATTGATTTTGAAAATAATAAACTAAATCATGATATCAATCATCTTCATCCAATAAACAATCCCATTCATTCATTTCAAGACCAATCTTAAAATTTTTAGAAAATTCAACAACATTCATGGTCTTTAAATGTGGTTTTGCATTTAATTTTTCATCAAATAAAAAAACTAAGACAATAATATCTGAGGCAACATTTTTAGCTTAGTGTTTTGCTAGTTCATTACCTTTAATAGTTTTTAAAGTTTCAAATTCAAGATCAAATTCTTGGATATGTAGGATCCACTTAGTAAGCCTTGCTTGAATATTTGGTTGTATTAAAATATAAGAAAAAATAGGTACATTAGATCACACAAAAACATTGTTTCTCATTAATAAATATTAAAATTTAGTAAAAAATGAAATAAATGAGAAAACTAATTTCTTGATAAGGGGGTACCTAGTTTTTACATCTTTTAAGACTTGGATCATATAATTGATTGGTTTCTCTTCTTTATTTTTAAATTCTTGAGTTATTATAGCTCTTATAACCTTTTCAGTAGCATTAACATAAAGAGTAAATACTTTCTTTAAATCAGGTTTAGAAAGGATAAGAGCACTTTTAATTCTATTTTTAATAGAAATAAAATCTAATTCAACATTTTCATCCCAAATATATGTTTTATCTTTCTTAAGTAGTAATTGTAAAGGATTATATTTGTCAGCAAAATTAGAAATAAATTTTCTGACAAAATTAATCTTACCAAAGAGAGATCTTAAACTTAATTAATATTTTGGAGGAAGTAGTTATTTAATTACTTTCTAACATGTTTAAGGTCAATAGAAATACCCTCTTAAAAAATTATGTGTCCTAACAACTTACCCTTAGTCACACCAAAAAATGACTTCTTTGGAATAAAATAAATGCCAAACTTTCTACATTTTGTAAATACTTCACGAAGATGGTCTAAATACTTTTTCCTCTTTTTAGAATTAATGGTGAGATCATCCAAATAAAATTGAATAACTATGCCTATTAGATCATCAAAATCTACATGTATAGCCCTTTGAAAATTAATTATTACATTCATTAAACTAAAAGGCATTCTGTAATAAGTAAAAGTACCTTTATGTGTGGTAAAATTAGTTTTATGTCTATCATCAGGATTTACAAAAAATTGATTATAATCTAAACATCCATATAATAAAGACATAATTTTAGATCCTACAACAGATTGTAAAATCTAGTCTATGATAGGTATATTAAAATTATCTTTTATACTAGCTTGATTTAGATCTCTAAAATCAACATAAAATCTAATGTCATCATTTTTATTTCTAACCAAAACTAGATTAGTTACCCATTATAAATATGCTACAGGAAAAATGATACAAGCATCAATAATTTTATCCAACTCTTTGTTAATGGTGTCCTCTAACAAAGGGTTGATTCTACATATTTTCTACCTAATATGTTTAATACAAGGATTAATAAGAGTGTCATGTTTAATAATATTAGTATCATAACTTTCAAGGTCCTTGTATGAACATACAAAGACATTAATAAACTCTTTGAAAAAATTAATGAACTTAACCTTCTCATTTTTAGTCACTTAAATTCTTAAATAAACATACTTAGGATCTTCTTCAATACCTAAATTAATAGGAAATGTTTCTGCTATGATTATTTTTTATGGATCTCTTATTCTAGAGATTTTTCACTAATTATTGGGTAAAAACATAGATTATAAACTTACCAAACTAGTAGGTGATCTATTTGTACTTAATTATATATAATCATCATAATTTAGTACATAGTCATCTTGATAAAAATAATTACCTTTAAGGAAAGAATGTATATGCTCATCACAACTAAACACATGCCAACTATCATTCAAATCAAGAACATTAGGATGGAAACTTTTAATAAAAGGAAAATATATAGTAGGCTCAACCTCACTCACATTTGGATTGGAAGCATAAATCACAAGATTATCTCTCTAACATTGAATTATATAAGAATATGTGTGATATTGAAAGATTTGAAATGTTTAGGTAATGACCAATTTTTTTTTTGTATAATAATACAAATGATGCTGATTAGTCTTATAAATCTTGAGAACTTATCTTATTACTAACTCTAAATCTCCAAAAACTTCTACATGCTTAACATTCAACTCTATGGAATTTTCTAACCCTAAAAATAATGCTTCAAATTCTATTGTATTATTAGTGTTTTTAAAAGATAATTTAAAAGCATAATGAAATATTTTACCAACTAGAAATATCAAATAAATTCTAGCACCATTACCTTATTGATAGCAAACTCCATCAAATAAAGAGACTATAAAATATTCCTTTCAAATATTTTTTCATGTTGATTATTTGGTTCATCTACATTCAACAATTCGTAAGTTCCAATACCAATTTCAATGTAAGAAATATTAGATGAAGAAGGTGATTCAATTGGGGTACCAAAAAAGTCTTCCCTCTTAATGAATGTAATGTTATTATTAACAAAAAAATCATGTTATATCTTTTCCAATGAAATCTCTGGTAGCTTTAGACTAAACCCTTCCTAACAACATTGCATAATTTCTAGGAATATCAAACACTAGAATATTATTTATTCATCTTGCATAATTTTAATAAGTATATCATAAAACTTATCATAAATCATAGTTTGTTTATCATCAAAATCAGTAAGTTTCATACTAACTACTTCATAAGATATACCCAATTGATCTGTAATGCATTTAGGCATGATATTCTTTGAAGCACATGTATCAAAAATGCAAGTATGAATTATTATATTAGCAATCTTGATAGTGATAGAAATGGGGAATATAATCATCAGGGGGTCAAAATATTGGGCATAAATGTGTTTGAATTTTTCTTCTTACAAACTTACATCAGCTCTGGGATTTTTCACTATTTCATTAATATTATCAAGCTATCCTAAGAGACTAGCTACTAGTAGAAAAGAAAAACTAGCTTTAATTATTGACAAGTCATTAATTATATTATAATTCTTAGTATCGGTTTGTCTAAAAAAATTATATTTATAATGTTGATATTGACTATTATTATATTCAATTTCAAAAGGATTATTTTGTGGAGCATTATCATTAGAATTATTAGCATTATTCTAAACTAATTTATCTTTATCATCAGAAAAAGATTTATCATTTGTTGTTTTATTATTTTTTGGAGAATTATAATCTTTATTCCTAGTATTTGAAACATAAATGTTCTCAAATTTTTGAGGAATCATTAAGTGTGTTTATATTATATGCTAAATCTTCAATTATTTCATATTTTCCTTGAATATTTTGTTTTGAATTCATTAATATCTGACTTGTGTTAGGATTATGATCAAGTTCAAAAACATTACAGTAATAAGAAATAAAATCATTTTTATTTTATTTATTATTCCTATTAGAGGAAGAAGGTTTATCATTAAGCTATCTTGTAACAATGATCAGCTCATTACCTAGACTTTTTATTTCCCTTTAAATTTAAGAATTATCTAAATTTAAGCTTATAAAGATCGATATTTAAAACCAATATGCTTAAGTTTATTTTCATATTAAATACAAAATATTATAGTTTAATAATATTCTAAAATATCTTTATCTTCTAAATCCACTTTATATTTTAAAGGTAAAGCATTATAAAGATAAAGTCTAGACAACATTTTTAAAGGTATAAGATCACATGGGATCTTTTGATGCAGCTTGGTGAATATAGCAATAAAATGATACATGGTCTCTCCAAGATATAAATAAATATTTAAAATATCATTAACTAAATATGGGTCGAAAGCTCCTGAAGCTTTTTGGGAAGGACTTATTATCAAATTTAGTAAGAAATTGGCAGGATGGAAAGGCAGTCTTCTAAGCCAAGGTGGAAAGCTCACACTCCTCAAAGTAAGTCTTCAAAGCATACCTACGTACGCTTTGAGTCTTTTAAAAATCCCCACTAAATTTGCTGAAGCTATAGAAAAAATCCAGAGAAACTTTCTTTGGTCAGGTACTGAGGAGAAAAGGAGAATGCCTCTTATAGCATGGGATAACATTTGTAAACCTGTCAGGGATGGTGGACCTAGTATAAGGAAAATTAGAAGTATGAACACATCCCTCTTAGCTAAACAGGGGTGGAGGGTTTATCAGGAAAATAAAGAATGGAGTAAAATATGGAAGCACAAGTACTTATTCAAGGCAAAGTCACTCCATGAATTCTTTACTACACTGGACATTTCTCATCCTTCTGCCATATGGGGGGCAGTCCATGGAACAAAACATGTTTTAGAAGAAGGAAGCTCATGGAAAGTTGGCAATGGTAAAAAGGTGAAGTTCTAGGAAGATATTTGGTTAAGAGGAAAACCATTACAAGAAGAAATCCAAGATAAAGATGTTATAGATAGATGTAAGCAAAGAGTGGGAATAACGATTAACCAATACTGGCCGAACAACTCTTGGGTAAACCTCACTGACTATGATCAAGATCTCAAGGATATTTAATTATCCCTAAATGCTATATCTCTATATTCTAACCATGAAGATAAAATTGTTTGGTACAATGAGCCAAGTGGACAATTTAAAGTTTCTTCCATTTTCACCTCTAAGGGAAATGGTAGCAAACCATTATGGATGAGAACCTGGATTAAGGGGCTCATCCCTAAAATCAAATTCTTTTTCTAGACCCTTCTCCAAAACAAAATATTGACTTTGGATAATTTACAAAAACACAGAATTAATATTGTAAACAGGTGTATTCTTTGTAAAAAAGACCTTGAAGATAGAGATCATTTGTTCGTGAATTATTCCTTCACTCAACTAGTTTGGAAGGAGATTCTCAATTTGTGGGGTATTACATGGATTCACCATAAAAATGTGGAATTATCTCTCAAAAGTTGGTACTGCCCCTCAAAGAATCCCAAAGTTCTTTTTTTATGGAAACTTACTCTTCCCCATATTTGGTGGGGAATATGGAAGGAAAGAAATAATCGAATCTTTAGAAATAAAGAACTTCCCAGATGGGTGGTAGGACAGAACATCATTAGAGCTTTAAAGGAGAATTTTTTATCACAAAAGAATCCAAGCTCAACTTTCCAAGTGGATAATCCCTTAAGGACGGATAATCCTATTGGTAAACCTGATAATCCCAGATCAGGAGTTACTTGGAATGTTCCCCCTCAAGGATGGATTAAAAGAAACTTTGATGGTGCTGCCAAAGGGAACCCAGGGAATGCAGGTTGTGGTGGAGTTTTGAGAAATCATATGGGAAAGGTAATTGATGATGTTGTAATCACCATTGGTAAATCGAATTGCCACATTGCCGAAGCTACAACTGCCCTTCAAACTCTCAAAATAGCTATGGACTCGGGATATCCCAAATTGTGGCTTGAAGGGGACTCATTGAATATTATAAATATTCTTAACAATATAAATATTGTGTCTTGGACCATAGAGGATAAGGTAATGGAGATGAAAACATTAATAAATTTTTTTGAAGAAGTGATATAACCCACACCTTTTGTGAAGCCAATGGTGTTGCAGATTGGCTAGCTAATTGTGTAGTCTGGGCAGGTCAAATAGTGAGGTGGCATGAAACATTAGAAAAGAAAGTGGATTTGAGGGCACTCATTCTTCATGATGCAACCCATGCAAAGGAAGGAAAGATTGGAGTGTAATAGAAATATAATGAGTAGGAGGAGTGGCAACATGGGGAAAGGACAACAATCATTAAAGAGGAAGGGCCTCAAGAGTGAGAAGCAGATCCTAAATAAGCACAAACAAAGCCAACTTTCTAATCAATTTGGTAGCAGGTGGGATCATTGTAAAGACCATAGCAACTGGGTTTCAAAGAAAATGAGAATGGCACGCAAAAGGAAGGGAGAACCCCAGAAACAGGAACCCAAGAGCTATGATGAATGGAAAGAGAAACAAGAAGTCTAGAGAATTCTATATAAAGGAAAAGTTGCGAGCTATATGGAAAGACTCCATGGGTCAAAACCACATATCACTATAGCTTTTTTCAAAAATTGGACTGATGAAAGGGTCACCCTGCATGGTATCACTGTGAACTTAACAGAGGATTTTATAGCTGAGGTTACAGGGCTGCCTATGGATGGACTTAAATTCTCCAAGCAGACAAGCATTTTCAATGAGGCCTTTTGTAAGTTCCCCAAAATGGATGAGGAAGAATAGAAGCTAGTCAAGAATGGGGATTTCTATGAATTGGATCAGATTAAAGGGATATGGAGGGATGTCTTAAGCTGCATAAGGGAGTACTTCATCCTGGATGGAAGAAGTAAGCGACTGCACAAATTCCACTTTGTCTTCCTTAACCATTTCAGGCACAAGGTAAGTTTGTCTTTTCCCTTTTATCTTCACTTCTCCTTGGTCCAAAGTTTATATGCTCATAGGAAAAAGGAAACGTGCCCTATCCTACATGAAGGCCTTATTCTGCTAATTAAAGGCTATTGCAAGAATAATGCAATGGTAAAACACCCCAAACAAGGGAAAAACAATGAGTCAGGGAACAGAAAGAGTGAAAGTGTAAACAGGAAAGGTAAAATCAAGCTCCTTAGTGCTAAAAAGTAGAATGTAGAAGAAGATACAGAATGGGAGAGAATTGAAAAACCCAGGGAGGAAAACTTGGAGGAAGAAGGAACTGAAAGCTGGGATACAAACTCTAATGTGGATGAAGAATGTCCTGAGAAGAATGAAAAAGATGATGTCAACATAGAGGAGGATTCTGCAAATAGAACTGAAGATGCAGAGGAAAATCAGAAAGTGTCAGAGGATGAATTTGTCCAGGATGGCCCTATTGAGGACCCAGCTTCAAAGAACAAAAAAGAAACTATAGGTCAGGATGATAATCAAGATATGGATATGGAAATTCAAACTGGAATTAAAGAGCAGGAATAAGAGGGTCGAGAGGATATCTTTGAAGAAGCCAAGAACAGTCCCAATAAAAATTTTGAGGAATGGAGAGGGAAGAAATAGAATGATGAAACACACACACCAATGACTTGAGTTAATTGCAAAGCAGAGGCATCTTCCCAATTTGATTCTTGGATGTGTAGGGAGATTATGGATCTCAAAAGGAAAGTGGAAACTATGGAAGATACCCTAAAAGCTGTATGGAACAAAATAAACAATATGGAAAATCAGATAAGAGAGATCCCAGTCAAGCTCAAAGCCTATGAGAATAACCTCTGGGAACTTATTAAGGACAACAGAACAAAAATGGAGGAAGTTACGTCCAATATTTGTGCTGCTACTGTCAATATTGGAAAAAGATCCAATGAGGAGACCAAAGCCTTGGAGGGAGCTAGCAAAAGGATGAGAGAAAGTTCAAGAAAGAAGGTGACACAAAAAGGAGCCATGATGGTGGCAACCACTACCCAAGATACTGTTATGAAAGGAAAAGAAACTATGAAAATGATATTGGAACTAGATGAATAATCTAGTTCCTCTTGTTGGTTATGAAACTGGTCATGTTCTTTGTTTTCTTTTTGTAATCCTTTGCCTTTGGTGTAACCAGATCTCTGTTAAATTTGGGTTTTGACTGGTAGTCTTTCTGGTGGTTTCAAGTCCATTAAAAACCTATTTTTGCTACTTCCTTGTTGTAGTTTTTTAGGCTTTGCCTGTGGTTTTGGATGATCTTTCTTTCTTTCCTTATACTAGGGTTTCGGGGCCCCTTCAAAACCTGCTTTTTCCATAATCTAAAACTAAATCAAAATATTCTTTGGCTTTGCCAAAAGACAATTCTAATCAATATTTTACATCTCTCTAATTATCCATAACTTTGTAGGTAGACTAAGAAATGCTTGATAAGCTTTTCCTTCTAATGTTTGGGAAAAAAATCTTAAACAAATATTTTCATTAGTTATTCTAAGAGTGACACAAACTAATATAAAGGCTTCTAAGTGATCTTTTAAAGATTCTCCAGCACACATTTTAGGTAACTTACCAGGACAATTTTTGGCATTGATTGGATTAACAAAAAACCATGGTGATATAGATATTTGACATTCTTCCAGAGCTTCTACTTCATCTTCACCTTCAGTGAGCTCATCGTGTTCTCTATTATTTTACAACCCATGAAGGATATCCTCTAATCTCTTCTCAAGTACTAGTGGTTCTCCCACTAGTTGATCTTCCATTAGATGTTTCAGTAGTTTCTACCTGAATAAAGTGATTATCTTGAACCTAATTTTCTTGATTTAATTGTAGATTTGTAAAATTAGTTTTAGTAGGCCTAATAAAATCATCAAATAGAAATTAATTAGAAATACAATGAGTTTTAGTCCCAGGGTTAGTATCTAAAATTCTATCTCTATCTTTTCTAATTCTCCTATTTGAATTTAGAATATCACGTTAAGTCTCACACATAAGATTTGAATACCAATAAATTTCAAATTATGTAAACTCTTATTCTTGATTTATAACTCCAATAACTTGATTAATATTTTTAGGATAATTATACCATGCATAAAGTGTTAGATTTAAATCAACATCAACTTGATCATCTTTTAAAGCTATTAAAGGTTGAATAATAGGACATTGTTGACCTCCAAAAACCATTATCAAGAAAAAATAAATAAAATAATTTAAATTTTTAAATAACTTCCCCAATGGAGTTTCCAAATTTATTGATGATGAAAATAATACCATCAATAAATAAACCCTTTTGCCTATCATGAAGGTCAAGTTGGAGTTATACAAGTCTAATCGTGGGGTTCTAAATGTTCATCTAAGATCCTAAAGATGTGAGGTGGTTTTTATTATAAGTTTTGGGAAATAGTCAACAAGTTATCAAAAAAACTTATTCCATTATAAAAATCTGAAATCCATTTATCAAATCTTGAATTAGTTAAGATAAGAATCTATAATCTATTCTATATGACTGAGAAAATATATGAGTTAGATAGTTTTCTGAAGAATAAAAATCTGATTTAATAAGTATTCATATATTCAATGATATTTCACTTCTTGTTATAATATTCTCCATTCAATTCTAGAAGATGATATAAAGAGAAGAAGATAGATTTAAGAACAAGAGAGATAAGACATTCAATCGCTAAACAAATATCTAGAAACAAATGACCAATTAAAATAAACTAAAAAATACACAACAATACTAAAAAAACTAAGAAGTAAATATAAACAAGAAACAAACTTGAAAGAGAAAGAAAAATAAATTAAGAGAACAACCTCTTAGGAAAACAAAGTATTAATCTATAAGAACTAAATAATTAAAATTAAAAGTGAAAAGATTAAATATCAAACCAAACTAAAACAAGAACTAATAGAGATAAAATAACAACAATGAAGCAACTATTAAAATAAATCTAAAAATAAAAGAAAGGGACTAACAATTATTAAGCTATGAAATAATTATTAAACAACTAAATTTAAAAGAATAGAAAAGATTATTAATAAACAACTAAATGTATAAACTCTGATTAAGATAACTATTCAAAGTAAAGGATTAAGTAAAGACAAAGAACATTAAACTCAAAGAAAAATAAATAGTGAACTAAACTATCTAATAATTAATCTATTAAATAGAAAATAAAATAAACTAAAAATATTATGTCTAAAAACTTAAAAAGATTCTAAACTCTAAACATAAATAAGAAAATAGTAGTCTAAGAAGGATTAATCATTATCTAAATAAATAAATAACAAAATCTAAATAATAAACTAATTAAAATAGATATAATCTAATGATTAAAACCAAAATCAAGAATATAACCTAAAACGGGAACAAAAATCAGATTTAGAAGAAATTTGAAATATTTAATTATATTGAAGTTAAAGTCAAATAAATTACAAAGATTATGTGAGTCTCAAAACGAGAGTTGTCTTAGCTAAAAAAGGATAATTTTATTGATAAAACCAACATCCTTCCTTTACAAAAACTTGAAAGACAACTTTACAATAAAAATGGATGAATGAAGTGTCACAAAATAGTGAAATGTTCATCATTATTCAGGATGAATACTTGGAATTTATGCTTAAGACTACAAATAACAATCATTAAAATATTTTAAGCTTAACAAAATTTAGATAATTAGTACTAAATGATAAATAAAGATGGATATCCCTGTGTTACATAATTAATTACTCAACCATCAAAAAAAATATCATTGGGTCTATCTGCAAAAGTTATACTATCTCATAGAAGTTGTATAGAAAGAAGAAAGATGAATGATTGACTTCAAAAAATGTTTAAGTCCTCAATACCTATTATAATTCTATCTTCAAATGAGTTCTTGATCTCCTCTTATACCTTCAAACTTAATTGAAAATAAGTTATAACTAACTTTAATTAGTTATTAATTTATATTAATTAATTGACTTTTAACAAAGTCAATTAATTATAAAATATTTTTGGTTAAGAACATGTTTAATTAAGACCTAAAGTCTTAATTGATCATGTTATTAAATATAGATTGAGGTACTAATATTAACATGTGGAGACCCATATTAATTAATAATATAATAGAATATATAATTTAATCATAAAATAAATAAATAAAAAATTCATAAATCTTATTCATATTAGTCCATAACACATATTAATTAACTTAAGCATATATAATTATGTATCATAACTCTAACATTATTGTATTTCCAAAATTATCAAACTTTATCAAAGTCTTGACAATAAAAGTATCAAATTGAAATATCATGTTCTGCCATGAAAGTTCAACACTAAAACAAAATTTATCCTTTAGACATCCAATAATCCTTTGAATCATATAACACTTCAATCACATGTTTGTCTTGTTCATGATGATAAACATTGTATTCCATTTCAGTAGAAGGAAATGACACTAATCTCATCCCTAAATCCATGGTGCTATCATCAATCTCCAACTTGATTTTTTTCAACATTATAACATCCCTTCTTGTATCTATCTTAGATTGACTTTTATTAGTCCTCTTTTCTGTAGTGCTTTTAGATGGTGAGATGTCTATCACTTTCCTTCTACCAGCATAACTCTTAACTCCCAAATTCAACCTTGCAGGCCTTAGAATAGGCTCACTATGGGCACCATCTAGATTCAACCTCTTACATTTTTCATTAGGATATACATAAGAAGGGTAAGGTGCATATAAATTAATGTCAATGTTCCTAAAATCTTTATCATGGGTAGTTTCTATTTCTAGCTATGTAGATTGGTTTGCAAGTAAATGGTTAATAATTGGTTCAATCCTTTCAATATTAGGGGGTTGCAGAGGCAAGTGTTGTGGATTATGATCTAAATAGCAAGATGAACTACTTTGGGAATGTGTATGGGCTCTAAATCTCCATCCAAAAAAACCCTTGTTACCTCTATAACCCCTATTAGCTAGATTATTAGGCAAATTACTTATAATGTCTAAAAATTCAAGGTCACAAGCATCAAAGTGAATGGACATTCTTGTCCCTCTATGAAATCTAGGGCCAAAATTTCTTTCACAAAAACCACCCCTATGAAAACCTCTGATGGTTTAGTTTGTATCACTGTTAGAACTCTGCCCCTATCCCCTATTACCATCACTCCTTACTGAACCCTATTGGTCCCACCTAGACAAAATGGACAATATGAAATATAACTATATTATCCTAAAACTACATCCCAAGCATTTTGAGCTAACTATGAAGTATCAAATTTGTAAAAAATAACCAAACTGAGGTAAAAACACCTTCATGACTTTCAGAAACTCAAAAATTTTCAAATCACAAATATATATGAAATACAATATCAATGCACAAGAAGCCTATTATTATTTTTAATGCAAATCATTTCATGCATGTCAACATACATGAAGATATTGACCCTTTACCATATATATATATATATATATATATATATATATATATATCTGTGTGTGTGTGTGTGTGTATTATGTAACTTCACACTTCATGCAATGAATTCCTTAAATATTTTTTGTGGTCCACACCATTACTTCTTCTAAACTCACTAATTTATTTGTCTTGGAAAGTACTTAAGAATTCATCATAAATGAGAGAAAAACATAAACCTTGAACTTGATATTAGTTTCAAATATAAAATATTTGCATATTGATTTATCTGACAATACTTCAAAACCAAAACAAAAAACTTATGTGCATGATGATAAACCAAAATAAATTGAAAACGTCCATTATTTGTATAAATTTGTGCATTATTGCTATCATCTTCAACCACAAAGAAGACAAACATTCAGAAGCTCAAAGGAAAAAAATAAAACTTCAAAACACTTACTTGTTGGATAATTTACCAAAACTTATGCAATAGCTCTCCCAAATTCAATCTTTATAAATAAGCAAAAATCTTGATAAATCGATAATCAATACTCATGTCAAAAATTCACCATCTATTCATAAAATGAAAGCCTCAACACTCAACTATTAACCCAATTTCAAATTGAAATAACTATATTACTATCTTGCCCAAAAACATGTAAATGACCCTCCAAATAAAAAATGACAAACATGCACTTCTATCACATTACCATATATTCCTTGAAACAACTTTTGAAAGTATCACTCAAAAATAAGAAAAGTTATGCCTTGTATTTCCATAGTCAAATATTTATCTTTCATCAACCAAAAACTAGAGGTTAGTATTTATTTATGCTTAGAAGGGTTTCAAAAATTCATGTATTGAATCATGTAACTTCTCTATATACCATTTTCTGTATAGCAAAATAATATTTCTTAGAAACTTCAAAGAAACTATTTTAACTTTCAAATAGTTTGCAGGCAGATGACCTTGTATAAATTTCACATTATTGTCCATATCTCATCATTAAAATTATTCAAGAAATACTAAAATTTTTGAATTTTATTCATGTGGATTTGATAGAAATATTTCTTCACTAAAATTTTAAACCTTTTATCATCATGACCAAAATGACCAATATTCCATAGCATACCTAGCATCGCTTTCCCAGACAAAGTCTAACTGCCAACCTCAAAACTTTTACGCAACCTCAAAGAACCAAAGATCCATTCCCACAAATGATATCATGAGAATGAACCAAAAATCAAAAGTTTTAAAGATTTATTTTTCCAACTTATCTCCATAATAAACTTTGAAACATGTCTAAATCAGATTGTCTTACATTTACTAATTGTGTACTTATCAATCTAGCTAAATTGCTTATCAGCCTTAAAAAGCTTAGCCATAACTATCTATTCACTCCATGTCATTAGATAATTAGTATTTTTTGATAAAAAATTCATTACAATTAATTTCCTTATTGCTAAATCTTTAGATGATCTCAAAGCATCAAAACCATACCTCTACATTCAATGTTCATGCAAACTTACATTTTCACAATAGATCAAAATGCTAAATAATTTCTAACTTAGCCAAATAAAATGTTCATCAAATATGTTTTATGATCAATGAAAAGGGACCTTGACAATTAGTAAATTATGTAAACCTCATGAAAAACCTAATACATTTGTAATTATTAATGACTTCTCATCAGGGTCTAGATTGTGCCATGCAAATTATGATAGGCCCCTTTGGAATTAAACAATTGAACGAAAATGTAAACTTCTTAAATCTCAAAAGACTCCTTATAATATTGATATTTTTCTTCATGAACAAGTCCAATGGTTGATATCCAACATTATAAGACTATTCCCAATGAGATATGAAAAATATTGTGTATAACTTGATGCTATATTCACCAAATTTGAATACTTATTCAAATATTAAGATGACTAAGACTTAGAATATCAACTAGGTGATCATGATCTCAACCATGTATTCAAGTAATAAGATCATTAAATAAAGGAATGAGGCTATAATCTAGATGACATAGAATAATAGTATTATCAAATCAACTTAATCATTTTAGTTCTTCAAATAATCATTATATCATCAGTAGGGAATGAAACCAAACCATATATCAAATGTATACCTTTAGAATAATTTTCAAATGTATCAATTTCTAATGTATTGTTTTTCAAAAATTCATATCACCATTGTCTATACTTAATCATGAATCAAATCAACTATGAAGATCAAAAACCATTAAAAATCTATCTAAATTGGTAATGCATTTTCCAACTAAAATTGTCTCAAACTAAACTAAAGTGAATCATCAAAATAACTGATCACACACAATTATATATGAATATTTATTTATTAATCCATCATGCTTTTTGAAAACACTTAGAAACATAAATAAAATTTCATCAATTAATCATTACAATTTCATAATCAAATATTATCTAAAAATACCATCGATCAATAGGGTCCCCGACATAGTTTTAGGTTTCATGACAGGGTATCTCTATGGTAGCAAGTATTGATTTTGAAAAATTTAGGGTGTGTAGAAAATAGACATAACACTAAAAACCTTTCTAGTCAATTTCATGGAATAAATTTGAGTAGTAATAAATTACCTATGATATAAAATAAATTGTCTTGAGAGTGTGATCTAGAAAAATCATTTCTCAAGTAGCCAAGTGTGAACACCTTAAATTATGAATTTGGCAAGGGATGGATTGTTTGGCTAGTGTGCTATGAATAAAGAGAAATTAATAATAATGAAGTTTAGGCTTGATGCACAATCATTTACAAATGACTTAAGCACAAAATCTAAAAATGAAGTAATACTATAACAACAAAATATAACTCAACCATATTATTCATTTATCACAAGTTCAAAGAGCCATTCCTGAGCTTTTAATCTTTTCACACCTATCATACCATTACACCTCCTTATCATTCTTTCAATATATCATAAAGCATGTGATAAACATGATATCACTTCCAAATTCACTTGACTTGTCTTGTATTATCTTCCTATAATCATCACAAGTATATATATGTTATGGACATTGAAAATCAAGGCCTTTAATTAGTTAGAATTATTATTTGGGATGAATACATAAAATCTATGCATAAGACTACAAATAAAAATTATCAAAAGATGTTAAGAATAGCAAACTTTTGATAATCAATACTAAATGATAAATAAAGATGGATATACTTTTGTTACATAAGCAATTACTTAACCATAAAATAAAAGACCATTTGGTCTATCTGTAAAAGTTGTACTATCTCAAAAAAGTTGCATAGAAATAAGAATGACAAATGATTGACTTCAAAAAAAGTCTAAGTCCTCAATACCTATTGTTTTTTATTTTCAAATGAGTTTTTTATCTCTTCTTATACCTTTAAACATACTTGAAAATAAGTTATAACTAACTTCATTTAGTTATTAGTTTATATTTATTAATTGACTTTTAACAAAGTCAATTAATTATAAACTATATTTGTTTAAGGATAGGTTTAATTAACACTTAAAGTCTTAAAGTATCAAATATAGACTGGGGTACTAATCTTAATGGATAGAGACCCATATTAATTAATAATATAATAGAATACATAATTTAATCATAAAATAAATAATTCAAATTTGATAAATCCTATTCATATTAATTCATAACACATATTAATTAACTTAAGCATATACAATTATGTTTCAAAACTCCAAAATTATTGTATTTTCAAAATTATCATAATTTATCAGTCTTGAAAATCAAAGTATCAAATTGAAATATCAAGTTCTACCATGAAAGTTCACCACTAAAATGGAATTTATCCCTTGGACATCCAATAATCCTCTGAATTAGATAACACTTTAATCACATATTTATCTTGTTCATGAAGACAAACATTTTATTCCATCTTAGTATGAGGAAATGGCACTGATCTCATCCCTAGATTCATGGTGTTGTCATCAATATCCAACTTGATTTTATTCAATATTCTAACTTCCCTTGGTGTCTCTGGCTCAAATGATTTTTAACAGTCCTCTTTTCTACAGTGCTTTTGGAAGGTGGGATGTCTATCATTTTCCTTCTACCAGCATAACCCTAAACTCCCAAATTTATCCTTTTATACTTTAAGAGAGGGTCATTATGGGCACCAACTAGATTCAACCTCATATATTTTCTAGTAGGATCTACATGAGAAGGGTAAGGTTCATAAAAATAAATGGCCATGTTCCTAAGATATTTATCATGGGTATTTTTTATTTCTAATTGTGTGGATTGATTTTCAAATAAAGGATCAATAATTAGTTCAATCCTTTCAATATTAAGGGGATACTGTTAGGGTGTGGAGCTAAAAGCTTCACCAAGGAGCATACTTAAACAGGTTCGGGTCTACACAGACGCCGGCGTCGGTCAGGAGCGACCGACGTCGGTTAGTAGCAGTTGCAGAGGCGCCGACGTCGGCGATATGGTCGACCGGCGACGGTCACAGGCGAACAGGCAGGAACCGATGTCGGTTACCTGCGTGTCCAGAAATCTATTTTCGTGGACGGCAGTGAGTGTTTGCATGATAAGTTTGAGTCGTGGACTCAAGCTTGCGTCTCTATTGTTAGCAATACTATTTTTAGAGCCCTTGTTCAAGAGGCTTAACTGTTTGTTGTAAGAGCATGCTCAAGTTTCCCTATTTCTATATGTAGGAAGATCTTCTTAGCTTAGAATTGTAGAGTGTGTGTAGAACTGTAAGAGTAGAACATTGTGAATGTTTGAAGGACAGTATAGAGTTGCATCAATCCAGGTTGTTGGATTTGAATGTACTTGAGAGTGAGCTCTTGAGGAATAGAGATCTAGTGAGAGATCTTGTGTGCATCTGAGAGAGGTGTGGAAGAACGAAGCTTCTTCATATTGTATTCCTATTGTAAAGAGTTTCAATACAAGTTTTCAGGGTGTTTTCTTGTATATCTTGTTCTGTGCTATTTATCATTTCAGTTACTTATCTATCTGATTTATTTCCGCATTTATTGCTTTCACAAGTGTAATCTATTGTTGGTTTGATCCCCCAACAAGTGGTATCAGAGCCTTGGTTACAGGTTACAGGTTACAGATTACAGGTTGCTCACAGGTGTTTCTGCAGGAATTTCTGTTTGAGTGGGAGAAGCAATGGCAGAAGAAAGTAAGCTGAGAATGGAAAAGTTTAATGGCAAGAACTACCAACATTGGAGAATGCAGATAGAGGACTATCTGTATCAGAAGGATCTCTACTTACCGTTAGGTGGGATAGCGAAGAAGCCCAAGGACATGGAGGATGAAGAATGGCAAGTTCTTGACAGAAAGGCTCTTGGGTCTATAAGACTGAGTCTGGCCTCCACTGTGATATGTAATTTGTCACAGGCAAAAACAACGGTAGAGTTGATGACCACGTTAGCAAATATGTATGAAAAACCCTCAGCTTCAAATAAGGTATATCTTATGAAGCAATTATTTAATTTGCATATGAATGAAGGTGGATCTGTTTCTACTCATCTGAATGATTTCAATGGAATTGTTAATCAGTTAAGTTCTGTCAATATTGTATTTGAAGATGAAATAAAAGCTCTTTTGATATTATGTTCTTTACCCGAAAGCTGGCATGGCTTAGTAATGGCAGTTTCTAATACTGCATCTGCATCAAATATTTTGAAAGTAGAAGATGTGGTTAGCGTTATCTTGAATGAGGAAATACGCAAGAAAAGCACAGAAGAGACATCTGGGAATGCTTTAAATTTTGAGAGCAGGGGAAGGCAAAAAGAAAAGAGCAAGAGGAGATCAAGATCTAAGTCTAAGGTGAGAGGAAGATCCAAATCCAGGAATGGCAGGAAGCCACAATGCTGGAACTGTGGAAAGATGGGGCACATAAGCAGAGATTGTTGGTCAAAGCCCAAGGAGGACAACCAACACGAAGGAAAGGAAGAAGCCAAGGTTGCAGGTATTCCACAGGATGCTTTAATTTTCTCTTTGCATAATAACATAGAATCTTGGGTATTAGATTCTGGTGCTTCTTTCCATGCTACCCCTAACAGAGAGTATTTCAGTGACTATATCCATGGAGATTTTGGAATAGTATACTTAGGGGATGATGAGCCTTGTAAGATTATTGGCAAAGGTAAAGTGTAGCTGAAGATGCAGAATGGCAACACATGGGTGTTGAGAGAAGTGATGCATGTTCCTAGTTTGAAGAGAAATTTGATTTCTGCAGGTAAGCTAGGTGATGAGGGTTGTACAGTAACTCTCACAGCAGATTCTTGGAAGGTGACCAAGGGTGCACTAGTTATGGCCAGAGGTAAGAGAGAAGGTACTCTCTACTTGTGTAATTGTGTTACTAACAAATCTCCTTCAGCTTTATCTACTTCAGGTGTGGATTGTAAATTGTGGCACTCAAGACTTGGCCACATGAGTGAGAAGGGGATGTCAATACTTAAGTCTAAAGGTATGCTTTCAGATTTGAAAAGTATGGATCTAGAGTTTTGTGAGCACTGTGTATTTGGGAAACAGAAAAGGGTTAGTTTTCTCAAGACCGGGTCTACTAAGAAAAGGCAGAAGTTGTAGCTTGTTCACACAGACGTGTGGGGACCGGCTCAGGTAGCCTCTATTGGCGGATCACGGTACTATGTTACATTCATAGATGACGCCACAAGAAAGGAATGGATCTACTGTATTAAAAAGAAATCTGATGTTTTTGAGACTTTTAAGTTTTGGAAAGCCATGGTTGAGAATGAAACAGGCAGAAAGTTAAAGTGCTTGAGATCTGATAATGGCGGTGAGTTCTGCAGTCTTAAGTTCAAATTGTATTGTTATACACAAGGAATCCGTAGGCAAAGGATGGTTCCAAGGACACCTCAGCAGAATGGTATTGCTGAAAGGATGAACAGAACTATCATGGAGCGTGCAAGATGTATGAGATTACATGCAGGGTTGCCCTTAGAGTTTTGGGCAGAGGCAGTTGACACCGCAGTGTACCTGATTAACAGAGGACCTTCTACAGCTCTGGATGGTGGAATTCCAGAAGAGGCATGGACAGGTAAAAAGGTAGATCTTTCATATCTCAAAGTTTTTGGTAGTGAAGCCTTTGTGCATATAGATAAGGAAAATAGAAAGAAGCTTGATCCTAAGTCTATGAGGTGCACGTTTATAGGCTATGGCTCAGATGATTTTGGTTTCAGATTTTGGAATCTAGGAACTAACAAGGTAATCAGGAGCCGTGATGTTGTTTTCAATGAAAGAGTGATGTACAGTGATCAGATAAGGAAGCTGGATCAATCTGGGCAGAGTAATAGTGAATTGGACGAAGTTATGGTCCAAAATGAGCTCGCGGGAAAAAGAAATAATCACTTGCAGGAAAACACAGAGACCGACGTCGGTAGGGTTGTAACCGGCGTCGGCAGTACAGAAACCGATGTCGGTCATACAGAGACCGACGTCGGCAGACCAGTCACCGAGGTCGGTCAGGAAGAACCGACGACGGCGAGTGACAGGTCTACAGGTGGCCGAGGTTGGTCACTGTCAGAAAAATTGGGTGGACAGATTGTTGAAAACAAGTCCAAGACACCCACCAGGAGGTCTGAAAGGGTAAGTAAGCCTCCAATTAGATATTCTCCTTCCTTATATTATTTATTGCTAACCGATGGTGGAGAACCAGAAAGTTTTGAAGAAGCATTACAGGTGGAGTCCAGGAGTAAGTGGGAGCGTGGCATGGTTGAGGAGATGGAGTCCTTAAGAGAGAACCAAACATGGGATTTGGTTGAATTGCCAGCTGGTAAGAGAACACTGAAGAACAGATGGACCTACAGGTTGAAGGAAAGTGAGGATGGTCAGATGCGATATAAGGCCAGATTAGTGGTAAAAGGATTTGCACAAAAGCCAGGTATTGACTTTGGTGAAATTTTTTCTCCTGTTGTTAAGATGACTTCAATAAGGGTTGTATTGTCTTTGGTTGCTTTTGAGGATTTGCATCTCGAGCAGCTAGATGTTAAGACAGCATTTCTTCATGGAGATTTGGATGAGGAAATTTATATGGAACAGCCAGAAGGTTTCGAGGTCAAGGGTAAGGAGAAATTTGTGTGCAGGTTAAAGAAAAGCTTGTATGGCCTCAAGCAAGCTCCAAGGCAATGGTATTTGAAATTTGACAAGTTTATGACTGAGCATGGCTACAGTAGGTGTCAATCAGACCATTGTGTATATTTCAAGAGATTTGATAATGGTAGATATATTATTCTATTGTTGTATGTAGATGACATGCTGGTTGCAGGGTCTCACATGCAGGATATCTCTGAGCTCAAGGAGAAGTTAGCTCAAAAGTTTGCCATGAAGGATTTGGGAGCAGCTAAGAAGATCCTTGGCATGAGCATTAGGAGAGACAGGAAAAATCACAGGTTGATATTGTCTCAAGAAGATTATGTGAACAAGGTGTTGGAGAGGTTTAATATGCAGGATGCAAAACCGGTGAGTACACCTATGGCTGGACATTTTAAGCTAAGCAAAGAACAATGTCCCAATTCACATGATGAGGTAGAGTACATGAGTACAGTTCCATATTCTTCCGCAGTAGGGAGTTTGATGTATGTAATGGTATGTACTAGACCAGATATTGCCCAAGCAGTGGGAGTAGTAAGCAAGTATATGGCCAATCCAGGTAAGGAACATTGGAAAGCGGTTCAATGGATCCTTAGATATCTGAGAGGAACTAGCAGCAAGCACCTATGCTATGGAGGTTCAGATACTTCTCTACATGGCTATGTAGATTCAGATATGGCAGGGGATTTGGATGGCAGGAGGAGCACCACAGGTTATGTTTTTACTGTAGGTGGATCGGCAGTTAGTTGGATATCTAAGTTGCAGAAGGTTGTAGCCTTGTCAACTACAGAAGCAGAATACATTGCAGCTACAGAAGCTAGCAAGGAGATGATATGGATGACACGGTTCATGGAAGAGCTTGGAAGGGAGCATGGGAGTTGCAGATTGTATAGTGACAGTCAGAGTGCAATCCATTTGGCCAAGAACTCAGCGTTTCACTCTAGAACCAAGCACATACAGCTAAGGTACCACTTCATACGGCAGGTATTGGAAGATGGTGAGTTGAAGCTGGAGAAAATTCATACAGACAAGAATCCTGCTGATATGCTAACAAAGCCGGTTACGATGGAGAAGTTGAATCTTCATTCAACTTCTATTGGTCTTCATGATTGAGTTGAAGATGGAGGAGCAAGAAGATGATGCTGTACAGGTTGGTGCAGCTGGTTTATCTCCAAGTGGGAGATTGTTAGGGTGTGGAGCTAAAAGCTTCACCAAGGAGCATACTTAAACAGGTTCGGGTCTACACAGACGCCGGCGTCGGTCAGGAGCGACCGACGTCAGTTAGTAGCAGTTGTAGAGGCGCCGACGTCGGCGATATGGTCGACCGGCGACGGTCACAGGCGAATAGGCAGGAACCGATGTCGGTTACCTGCGTGTCCAGAAATCTATTTTCATGGACGGCAGCGAGTGTTTGCATGATAAGTTTGAGTCGTGGACTCAAGCTTGCGTCTCTATTGTTAGCAATACTATTTTTAGAGCCCTTGTTCAAGAGGCTTAACTGTTTGTTGTAAGAGCATGCTCAAGTTTCCCTATTTCTATATGTAGGAAGATCTTCTTAGCTTAGAATTGTAGAGTGTGTGTAGAACTGTAAGAGTAGAACATTGTGAATGTTTGAAGGATAGTATAGAGTTGCATCATTCCAGGTTGTTGGATTTGAATGTACTTGAGAGTGAGCTCTTGAGGAATAGAGATCTAGTGAGAGATCTTGTGTGCATCTGAGAGAGGTGTGGAAGAACGAAGCTTCTTCATATTGTATTCCTATTGTAAAGAGTTTCAATACAAGTTTTCAGGGTGTTTTCTTGTATATCTTGTTCTGTGCTATTTATCATTTCAGTTACTTATCTATCTGATTTATTTCCACGTTTATTGCTTTCACAAGTGTAATCTATTGTTGGTTTGATCCCCCAACAGATACAAAGGCAAGTGTTTTGGATTATGATCCAAATAATGAGATGAATTATTTTGGGAAGGTGTATGAGCTCAAAATTTATGTCCAAAGAAACTCATGTTACCTTTATAACCCATATTGGCTTGATTAGTAGGCAAATTACTTAGAATTTCAAAAAATTCAAGGCCAAAGGCATCAAAATGAATGGACATTCTTTTCCCTTTATGAAATCTAGGGCTAAAGTTTATTGCATAAAAAATACCCTTATGAAAACCTCTGATAGGTTGATTTGTATCACTATTGAAACTCTACCCCTGTCCCCTATTACCATCACTCCTTGATTAAGCCTATTGGTCCCACCCAAACATAATGGACAATCTAAAATATAATATCAAAAACTAAGATCAATAAATAAATGTCTAGAGTAATAAAATTGAAGGATACAATAATTCAATAAATGAACTAAAATTGTATCATAAAGTAAAATTTATCACATTGTTCCAACCATAAGTGATGGTGTTTAATCTGAACTAAACTCTTAATCTATAATTGTCATTATTTTATCTTATAAGTTCTAGAAACCTTTTGAAGTTCATTTTCAGTATATCATTCTTAAAACTTCCAAAAATAGGACTAGAGATATTTCTAATGCTTTACTTTAAAATTAATATTAAACTGAGTTATTCAATAAAATGACACAAAATTTCTATATAAAAGAATCTATTAAACCATCATTACCTTATGCCAATATAATTCCTTATACAGATGTTAGATGAGAAGTGTTAGGTCACCTTAACTTCAATATCTATATTAAAATTAAAAACCATTGCTTCAATTCTGAGTTGTATCCTTAAACATATTTTCACACTTATCCACTTTACATGGAAAGGACATCAACACTTATGAATAAAATTACCCAATGTAGTTTAAGAACACAAATATCCTTAAATATGTTTTGTCAACTGAACATATTTCAATAAAATATTTGACCAAGTTATTTAAATTTATATAATCATTTCAAGCTTCATAATTGTCAACCATAAATCAGTTTACTGAAACTACATCCCAAGATTTTTGAGTTAATTGTGAAGTTTCAAATTCATAGAAAATAACCAAAATAAGATAAGAACACCTTCATGACTTTCACAAACTCAAAAAAATTCAAAACATGAATATATATGAAGTGAAATCTCAATGCACAAGAAACATGTAATTGTTTTTAATGTAAATCATTTCATGCATGTAAATATACATTAACATACTAACCCTTTACAATATATATTTTATGACATCCTTAACATATGACTTTAAAAATAAATAACACATATGTAACTTAAGACTGCATGCACTGAATTCCTTCAATATTTTCCATGGTCCACACCATTACAGCTTTCAAACTCACTTATTTCTTTATCTAGGAAAGTACTTAAGAATTCATCATAGATGAGAGAAAAACATAAATCTTGGGTCCAATATCAATTTCAACCATAAAATATTTATATATGGATTTGTTTGACAACACTTCAATACCAAAATAAACAAGTTATGTGCACGGTGAAAAACCGAAAAAAACTTGAAAACTTCCATCATTTATACAAATATGTTAATTATTAATATCATCTTAAACCACATATAAGACAAACATTCAAATATCAAAGGAAAATAATATAACTTCAAAACATCTATATGCTAGAGAATTTACCAAAATTTATGCCACAACTCTCCCAGCTTTCATCTTTATAAATAAGTAGAAACCCAAATAAGTTGATAATCAATACTCATGTCAAAACCACACCATCTATTCATCAAATGAAAGCCTCAACACTCAACCATTAACCCAATTTCAAATTAAAATAACTATTTTAATATCTTGACCAAAAAAATGTA
Organism: Torreya grandis; assembly: GCA_037957365.1. NCBI lineage: Eukaryota > Viridiplantae > Streptophyta > Pinopsida > Cupressales > Taxaceae > Torreya > Torreya grandis. The sequence goes on along the minus strand of JARHVA010006264.1, from coordinate 414,222 downwards.
AATGACCCTCCACATCAAATGACTAACATGCACCACTATCACATTACCAAATATTCCTTGAAACAACTTCTAAAAGTATCACTCAGGAAATAAGAAAATTCATGGATTTTATTTTGAAATCTAAATATTTATCTTGAGTCAACTAAAAACTAGAGGTTATTATTCATTTATGCTTAGAAGGGTTTTGAATATTCATGCATAGAATTGTGTAAATTCTCTGTATATCATTTTATGCATAGCGAAACTCAAAAACTTCAAAGAAACCATTTTAAATTTCAAATAGTTTACATACAGATGAACTTATATAGCTTTCACAGTATTATCCATAACTCATCATTAAAATTATTCAAGAAATACTAAAAACATCAAATTTTACTCATGTAGATTTGACAAAAGTATTCCTTCACTGAAACTATAAACCTTTTATCATCATGAACATAATGACCAATATTGCATAACATACCTAGTGTCACTTTCCCAAAAAATGTCAAACTACCAACCTCCAAACTTCTACATGACCTCAAAGAACTAGAGTTCTACTCTCACAAATGAGCTTATGAAAATCAACCAAAAATAAATAATTTTGACACTTTATTTTTCCAACTTACCTCTATAACCAACTTTCTAATGTATCTAAACTAGATTGGCTTACATTTACTAATTGTGTACTTAGCAATCTAGCTAAATTTCTTATTAGCCTTGACAATTTTAGCCATAACTATCTATTCACACCATGTCATGAGATAATCACCATTTTTCAATAAAAAGTCTATTCTAATTAATTTCCTTACCACCAAATCTATAGATAATATTGAAGCATCAAAACCATTCCTCTGCATTCAATGTTCGTGCCAACTTACATTGCCATAATGAATCAAAATGCCAACCAATTTTTAACAAATCCAAATGAAACATTCATTGAATGTGTTTCATTATCAATGAAAAGGGACTTTGATGCTTAGTGAATAATGAAAACCTTATGAAAAAACTAATACATTTGCAACTATCAATTACTTATCATTATGGTTTATAATTGTGACATGTAAATTATGATAGTCCCCTTTGGACTTAAATACTTAAACATAAATGAAAAGTTATTAAAGATTAAAAGACTCCTTATAATATTGATATTTTGCTTCATGAACAATTCCAATGGTTGATATCCAACTTTATAAGTTTATTCTCAATGAGATATGAACAATAGTGTGTATACCTTGATGTTATATTCACCAAATTTGAGTACTTATCCAAATATTAAGATGACTATGACTTAGAATATCAACTAGGTGATCATGATCTCAACCATGTATTCAATAAACAAGATCATCAGATAAAGGAATAAGGATGTAATATAGATGAAATAGAATAATAGTATTATCAAATCAACTTAAGCATTTTAGTTCCTTTAATAATCATTATATCATCAGTAGTGAATGAAACTAAACCATTTATCAAATGTATACCTTCAGAACAGTTTTCAAATGTATCAATTTTGAATGTAATGTTTTTCAAAAAGTCATATCACGATTATCTGTACTGAATCATGAATCAAATTAACTATGAAGATCAAAAACTTTTACAAATCTATCTAAACTGGTAATACATTTTCTAACTAAAATTATCTCAAACTGAATTGAATTGAATCATTAAAAAAATTTATCACACACAACTATATATGCATAATTATTTATTAATCCTTCATGATTTTTTATACCACTTAGAAATATAAATAAAATTCCATTAATCAATTATTACTATTTCATAATCAAAGATGTATCTAAAAATACTATTAATCAATAGGGTCCCCAACATAGTTTTAGGTTTCATGATATGGTATCTATATGGAAATAAGTATTGATTTTAAAATATTTAGGGGTTATAGAAAATAGGCATAACACTAATGACCTTGCTACTCAATTTTGTGAAATAAATTTTAGTAGAAACATATTTCCTATCATTTAAAATAATTTTTTTCTTGAGAGTGTGATCTAAGTAAAATCATTTATCAAGTAGCTAAGTGCAAACCCCTTAAATAATGAATTTGGAAAGGGATGGCTTGTTTAGCTATCATGGCACAAAGAAAAGGAAATGAATAAAAAGGAATTTTGGGTTGAATGCACAATCAATTATAAATGCCTTAAGCAAAAAAGCTAAAAATGAAGTAATACTATAACAACAAAATATTACTCAGCCATATTATTCATTTATCATGAAAAACTAAATTTATAAGAATAATTTTACAAAACTTTCATATCTTCCTTGCATTTTTCCTTCATAATGTGATATATTTCATCTATGACTTTTTATTGATCATTTTGAAAGCAAAGTACAGTAAATCAAAACATGTGATGAAAACAAAACAACTAAACAAAGGAAAGGAAAAAGAAAGCATAAAATAAAGAAAAAGAGCAATAAAAAGATAAATAATAATGAAATAATTTCAAGTGATGATCATTTATTGAATAATGTATCTAATTTCCTTAAATATCCTTAAGATGAAATGCTTTATTTCCAAAAACGGTGGTAATTCTGTAAGATCCAAGACAAATGTATCAAACTTATGATTTTTTCTAAGGTCCTCATGGGCTTTGTCCCAATATAAAACTAAGTCACCAGCATTAAAAATTTTACTCGAAACATTTTTACCAAAAAAAACATTAATTTTTGCTTAGCCTTTACTAATTTATACAATGTTATTACTTTGGATTCGTCAAGATCTACTAAATCATGCAACCTTTGTTTAATTAAATTTGTATCCTTAGCAACATATTTTAAAGTAGTCTTAGCTAAAAAAATCTAAAAATTTATTGGTAAAGTAGCTTCAAACCCATATGCTAACATGAGAGGTGAATAACTAGTTGATACCTTAACAATAGTCCTATCAACCCATAAGGCTTCAAAAAATTTAAGATGCTAATTTTTTTGTTATCACAAACTAGTTTCTTCGTAATAAAAATTAGATTTTTATTTGTAGATTTAGCTTATCTCTTTCCTTGTGGATATTATTTAGACAAATGAATGAAAATAATATAATACTTTCCTAAGAATTATAATAATTCATTTGAAATGAATTGAGGTCCATTATCTAAAATAATTTCATATAGAACTCCAAATCTAGAGAAAATCTCATTTTCTAGAAAATAAATTACTTCACCAATTACTAAACTTTTAAATGGTTTGGCTTTAGGACACTTGGTGAAATAATCTCTAGTTTTCAAAATATATCTATGACCTATAGATGAAGGTGGATGAATATCTAAAATAAAGTCAATGCCCTATTTCATAAAAGGTTTTTTAGGAATAACTAGATTTAAAGGCATTGTAGGTAGTTTATCCCTTCCAACGATAACTGATAAGGCATACAGAAATGAAATAGCTTATAAGCATCTTAAAACAAAGTAGGCCAATAATAACTAGCTTTCGAAATCTTATAGGATGTTATTTTTGCAGCATAATGTCCACCACATTTTCCTTCATGACAGACCCTAAAAACTTTCTGAATTTGATTATGCATAAGACATCTTAACAAAAGTCCATCTTGATTATGATAAAATAAAAAAAAATTATAATAAATAGAAATTTAATTCTTTGTCTTAAAGAACACCTTTATTTCTTATTTAAGTTATTAAGACAAGACCGATTTTGAAAATAATAAACTAAATCATGATACCAATCATCTTTAGCTAATAAACAATCCCATTCATTCATTTCAAGACCAATCTTTTTTTTTTTGAAAATTCAGCAATGTTCATGGTCTTTAAATATGGTTTTGTATTTAATTTTTTATCAACTGATAAAACTAAAACATTAATATCTAAGGTAGCATTTTTAACTAAGTTTTTTGCTAGTTCATTACCTTTAATAGTTTTAGAAGTTTCAAACTCAAGATCAAATTCTTGGATAAGTAAGATCCACTTAACAAGCCTTCCTTGAATAGTTGGTTGTTTTAAAAGATAAGACAAAATAGGTATGTTAGATCACACAAAAATAAAATTCCCACTAATATCAAAATTTTATAAAAGACAAAACAAGTGATAAAATGAATTTCTCAATAAGGGGGTACCTAGTTTCTATTTTTTTTAAGACTTGGATCATATAAATTTTTGGTTTCTCTTCATTATTTTCAAATTCTTGAGTTATTATAACTCTTATAACGTTTTTAATAGAATTAACATAAAGAATACATGCTTTATTTAAATCAGATTTATCAAGGATAGGAGCACTCACAATTGCATTTTTAATAGAATAAAAAACTAATTTAGTATTTTCGTCCCAAATATATGTTTTATCTTTCTTAAGTAGTAATTTTAAAGGTTTAGATTTGTCAACAAAATCATAAAAGAATTTTCTAACAAAATCAATCTTACCAAAGAAAGATATTAAACTTGATTAATCCTTGAGAGGAGGTAGTTCTTTAATTTCTTTAACACATTTAGGGTCAATAGAAATTCATTCTTTGGAAATTATATGTCCTAACAAGTTACCCTCAGTCACACCAAAAATAAACTTCTTTAGATTCAAATAAATACCAAAATTTCTACATCTTGTGAATACTTCACAAATATGGTCTAATTTTTTTTTTCTCTTTTTAGAATGAATGGTGAGATCATCCAAATAAACTTGAATAACTATGTCTATTATATCATAAAAATCAATGTGCATAGCCCTTTGAAAATTATCTCTTACATTCATCAAACTAAGAGGCATTTTGTTATAAGAAAAATTACTTCTACGTGTGGTAAATGTATTCTTTTATCTATCATTAAGATTCAAAAAAATCTGATTATAACTTGAAAATCCATCTAATAAAGACATATTTTAAGATCCTACAACTTGCTACAAAATTTAATCTATGCTAGATAGAGAAAAATTATCTTTTATACTAGCTTTATTTAGATCACTAAAATTAATACATAATCTAATGTCACCATTTTTATTTATAACTAGAACTAGATTAACTACACATTCTAAATATGTTACATGAAAATTGACACCAGCATTAATCATCTTATCTAGGTCTTTCTTAATGGTGTCCTCTAACAAAGTATTGATTCTTCATATTTTATGCCTAACAAGTTTGATACCAAGCTTAATAGGAATGTAATGTTTAATACTATTAGTATCATAACCTTTAAGGTCCTTGTATGACCATGCAAAGACATCAATAAACTCTTAAACTAATTTAATGAACCTAACATTCTCATTTTTAGTCACTTAAATTCCTAAATAAACATAATTAGGATCTTCTTCAGTACCGAAATTAATAGGAAAACTTTCACCTATGATTTTTATCAATAGCTCTCCTATTTTAAAGATTTTTCATTGATCATTAGGTAAAAAAATAGATTTTAGGTGTACTAAACTAACAGGTAATTTGTTAATAATTAATTGTAAATAATCACCATAATTTAGTACATAGTCATCATGATCAAAATAATGGCTTTTAAAGAATTAATCTATACATTCATCACAAATAAACATAGGCCAACTATCATTCAAATAAAAAAATTAGGATGAAATATTTCAATTAAAATAAAATCTATAGTAGGATCAACCTCACTCAAAGTTGGATTAAAAACATAAACTATAAGTTTATCAGCTCTAACATTGAATTTCCTAAGAATATGTGTGATATTGAAATCTTCAAAATGCTCAAGTAATGACCAAACTTTTTATGTATAGTGATGAAAATGAGTTTGATTAGTCTTATAAATCTTGTGAACTTGTTTTATTAATAACTCTAAATCTCCAAAAAATTCTAAATGTCTAACATTAAACTCTATGGCCTTTTCTAACCCTAAACATAATGCTTTAAATTCTATTGTATTATTAATGTTTTCAAAAGATAATTTGAAAGCATAACTAAAATTTTTACCAATAAAAAATATTAGAGAAATTCTAGTGCCATTACCTTGTTGAGAGCAAGCTCCATCAAAGTAAAGAGACCATAAAATATTCTTTTTAAATATTTCTTCATGCTAATTTTTTAGTTCATCTACATTCAAAAATTCATAAGTTCCAATACCAATTTTTAATGCAATTAAAATTAGATGAAGAAGGTGATTCAATTAAGGTACTACAAAAATATTCTCTGTTAATGAATTCAATATCATTATTAATAAGAATCCATATCATATCTTTCCTAATGAAATCTCAAGTGGCATTAGACCAATCCCTTCCTAAAAACATTACATAATTACTAGGAATATCCAAAACTCGAATATTAGTTATACATATAATATGTTCATCTTGCACAATTTTGATAACTATGTCATAAAACTCACCATAACTCTTATTCTTTATAGCATCAAAATGAGCAAATTACCTACTATATGCTTCATAAGATATACCTAATTGATCTCCAATGCATTTAGAAATGATATTATTTGAAGCACCTATGTCTAAAATTTAATTATGCACTATTTTATTAGAAATCTTTACTGTGACATAGAAAGGGGGAATATAATCAATAGGGAGTCAAAATTTTGGGCATAAATGTGTTTGAAATGTTTTTCTTGTAAACTTACATCATCTCTAGGATTTTTCATTGCTTCATTAATCTTATCTAGCTGTCTCAAGAGACTAGCTACTTGAAGCAAATAAAACCTAGTTTTAATTATTGACAAGTAATCAATTATATTATAAATCTTAAAATCAATTTATCTAAAAAATTTAGATTTATAATTTTGATATTCACTATTATATCCAATTTCAAAAATATTATTTTGTGGAACATTATCGTTAGAATTATTAGCATTATTTTGAGCTAATTTACCTTTATCATCAAAAAAAGATTTATCATTTGATGTTTTATTATTTAGGGGAGAAATATAATCTTTATTCCTAGTATTTATAAGATAAACATTTTTATTTTTTGAGGGATCATCAAGTGTGTTTATATTATATGCTAAATCTTGAGTTATTTCATCTTTCCCTTGAAGATATTTCTTGAATTTAATAACAACTTGACATATGTTAGGATTATGCTCAAGTTCACAAACATTATAGTAATAATCAATACAATAATTTTTATCTTCTTTATTATTCTTGTTTGAGGAATAATTTTTATCATTAAGTTGTCTTTTAACAATGATTAGTTCATTACCTAGACTTTGTATTATGTTTAAAAATTTTAAATTATCTAAATTTAAGTTTGTAGAGGACCGATATTTAAAACCAATATGATTAATTTTATTTTCATATTCAATATAAAATATTATAGTTCCATTATATTCTAGAATATCTTTATGTTCTAAACCCATTTTATATTTTAAAGGTAAAGCATTACAAAGATAAAGTCTAGACAACTTTTTTGAAGGTCTAAGATCACTTGGGATATTTTGACGTAGCTTGGTATATCTAGAAAAAAAATGATAAATGGTGTCATCAAGAAATAAATAAATATTTGAAATATAATTGACTAAATCAAAATATTTTTTGGCTTTGCCAGAAGATAATTCTAACCAATCCTCTACATCTCTCCAATTATCAATAACTTTAGCAGGCAGACTAACAAATGCTTGATAAGCTTTTCCTTTTAATGTTTAAGGAAAAAATCTTAAACAAATCTTTTCATTAGTTATTATAATAGCATCACAAACTAATCTAAATGATTCTAGGTGATCTTTTAAATATTCTCCATCACCACCAAAAAACTTTGGTATATTCAATCTCTTAAGAGAATGTAACTTACTAGGATGATTTTTAACATTGATTAGATTAGTATAAATACATGTTTATATAGCTATTTTATGTTATTCTTGAGCTTCTACTTCATCTTCACCTTCAAGGAGATTATCTTGTTCTCTATTATTTTGTAACCCATGAAGTAGATCCTCTAATCTCTACTCTGGTACTGGTGGTTCTCAAACTAGTTGATCTCTCACTAGAAGTTTTAGTAGTTTCTATCTAAATAGAGTGATTATCTTGATCCTAATTTTTTGATCTAATTGTAGATTTGTAAAAGAAATTTTAGTAGGCATAATAAAATCATCAAATGGAAATTAATCAGAAATAAAATGAGTTCTAAGCCTAGGATTAGTAGTTAAAACTCTATCTCTATATTTTATAATTTTCCTATTTGAATTTATAATATCACATTGAGTCTCACACTTAATATTTCAATACCAATAGATTTTAAATTTTTCAATCTCTTCTTCTTAATTTATGACTTCAATAATTTGATGAAATTTTTCATGATTATTATACCATGAATAATGTGTTATATTAAAGTAATTCCAACTCAATCATCTTCTAAAGATATTAATATTTAAATAGTAGAAGGTTGTTGAGCTCTAAGAACCATTAGCAAGAAGAAAACAAAACATTAAAAAAATTAGATTTTTGAATGACTTCCTCAATAGAGATGTCAAATTTATTAATGATGAAAATTGTAGTATCAATGAATCAACCCTTTCCTCTATCATGAAGGTCAATCTGTAATTGTACTAGTATAGTTGTGGGGTTATAAAGGTTCATCTAAGATCCTAAATATGTGAGGGGGTTTGTATTATAATTTTTAGAAAATAATCAACAAGTTATCAAAGAAACTTAATCTATTATAATAATAAAAAATCCATTTATAAAATTATTAATCAGTTAAGATAATAAACTATAATCTATTCTAACCGATAGAGAAAACCTATGAGTTAGATAGTTTCTTGGAGAATAGAAATCTGATTCAATAAGTATTCATATATTTAATGATATTTCACTTCTTGTTCTAATATTCCCTAATCAATTCTAGAAGATGATATAAAGAGAAGAAGACAAATTTAAGAAAAAGAGATATAAGACATTCAATCACTAAGCAAAGAGCTAGAAACAAATGACCAACTAAAGGAAACTAAGAAAATCACACATCGATACTAAAAGAAAATCTAAGACACAAACTATAAAGAGAAAGACAAATTAAGAGAATAACCTATTAGGAAAATAAACTAATAAGCCATAAGAACTAACTAATACAAATTAAAAGTTAAAAAATTAAAGATCAAATAAAACTAAAACAAGAACTAATAGAAATAAAATAACAACAATGAAACAACTATTAAAATAAAAATAAAATTAAAAGAAAGGGACTAACATGTATTAAGCTATGAAATAATTATTAAATGACTAAATTTATTTTAATATAAAATAATATTAATAAGTAACTAAATGTATAAACTTTGATTAAGACAACTATTCAAACTAAAGTATTAAGTAAAGACAAATAGCATAACTTGAATATAAATAAACAGTGAATTAAACTACTTTATAATTAATCTATGAAATAAAAAATATAATAAACTAAAAAAAAACTAAGTCTAAAAACTTAAAAGATTCTAAACTTTAAATAGAAATAATAAAATAGTAGTCTAAGAAAGATTAATCATCATCTAAACAAATAAAGAATAAAATCTAAATAAGAAACTAATTAAAATAGATAGAAACTAATTATTAAAATTAAAATGAAGAAGATAACCTAAAACAAGAACAAAAATTGGATTTAGAAGAAATATGAAAGATTTAATTATATTAAAGTTAAAGTCAAGTAAATTACAAAGAGTATGTGAGTCTCAAAATGAGAGTCATCTTAGCTAAAAAAGGATAACTTTATTGACAAAACCAACATTCTTCCTTTACAAAAACATGAAAGATAATTTTACAATCAAAATAGATCATTAAAGTGGGGAAAAATAGTGAAATGTTCATCATTATTTAGGTTGAATACATAGAATCTATGCATAGGACTAAAAATAGCAATCATCAAAATATGTTAAGCTTAGAAAATTTTAGATAATCAATAATAAATGATAAATAAATCTAGATATATCTGTTTTACATAAACAACCACTCAATTGTCAGATAAAGTACCATTGGATCTATCTGCAAAAGTTTTACTATCTCAAAGAAGTTTGTATAAAAAGAATAAATATGAATGATTGAATTTAAAAAATGTCTAAGACCTCAATAAATGTTATTCTTCTATCTTCAAATGAGTCCTTGATCTCTTCTTATACATTCAAACTTAATTGCAAATAAGTTATAACTAACTTTAGTTAGTTATTAGTTTATATTAATTAATTGACTTTTAACAAAGTTAATTAATTATAAACTATAATTCATTAAGGATAGATTTAATTTAGACTTAAAGTATTAATTGATTAAGTTATTAAATATAGATTGGGGTACTAACTTAACAGGTGGGGACCCATATTAATTAATAATATAATAGAATACACAATTTAATCATAAAATAAATAAGTCAAAAATTGATAAATCCTATTCATATTAATCTATAATGCATATTAATTAATTTAAGCATATATAATTATGTATTAAAACTCCAAAAAAATTGTATTTCCAAAATTATCAAAATTTATCAAAGTCTTGAAAATCAAAGTACCAAACTAAAATATCAAGTTCTACCATAAAATTTCAATATCAAAACATAATTTATCCCTTGGACATCTAATAATCCTCTGAATAAGATAATACTTCAATCACATATGTGTCTTATTCATGAAGACAAACATTGTATTCCATCTTAGTAGAAAGAATTGGCACTAATCTTGTCCCTATATCCATGGTGTTGTTGTCAATCTACAACATGATTTTTTTTTAATATTTTGACTTCCCTTGATGTCTCTGGCTCAGATTTACCTTCAACAGTCCTCTTTTCCATAATAATTTTTAAAGGTGGGATGTCTATCATTTTCCATCTACCAGCATAACCCTCAACTCCTAAATTCAAACTTTTAGACCTTAAGAGAGGCTGATCATGGGCACCATCTAGAGTCAACCTCTTACATTTTCCAGCAAGATCTACATGAGAAGGGGAAGGTGCATCAGAAGGAATAGCCATGTTCCGAAGTTCTTTAGCATTGAATTTTTTTATTTCTAGCTGTGTATATTGGTGTGCAATTAAAGGATCAACAATTGGTTCAATCCTTTTAATATTAGGGGGATGTAGAGGTAAGTGTTGTGGATTATGATCTAAACAATAAGATTAAATACTTTAGGAAGGTGTATAGGCTCCAAATCTATGTCCAAAGAAACCCATGTTACCTCTATAACCCATATTGGTTAGATTAGAAGGAAAATAACATAGAATATCCAAAAAATTCAAGGTCAGAAGCATCAAAATGAATGGACATTTTTATCCCTCTATAAAATCTAGGGTTAAATTTTCTAGCACAAAATCTGCCCCTATGAAAACCTCTGATGGGTTGGTTTATATCACTCTTGGAACTCCACCCCCATCCCCTATTACCATCACTCATTTTTAAACACTATTTTTCCCACCCAGATATAATAGATAATCTAAAATATATAAAAAAAAAATCTAAGATTGGGAAACAAGTGTCCAAAAAAATAAAATTGAAGGCTATAATAACTCAATAAATGAACTAAAATTGTATCATAAATTAAAATTTATCACACAATTTCAACCATAAGTGATGGTGTTTAATCTAAATTAAAATTTCAATCTAGAATCATCATCATTTTATCTTATAAGTTATGGAAACTTTATGAATTTCATTTTTAGTGCATTATTCTTAAACCTTCCAAAAATGGGACTATAGATCTTTTCAATGCATTAATTTAAAATGAATATTTAACTAAGCTAACAAATTAAATGACACCTAATTTATATATGGAAGCATCTATTAAACTATCATTACCTTCTTCTAATATAATTCCTTAAAAATAGATTTTAGATGAGAAGTGTCAGCGCACCTTAACTTCAATATCTATATTCAAATTAAAAATCATTGCTTCAATTTTGAGTTCTATCCTTAAATGACTTTTCATACTTATCCACATTATTTGAAATGGACATCAACACTTATGATTGAAATCACCCAATACAATTTAAGAACACAAATATCCATAAATATGTTTTGCCAACTAAATATATTTCAACAAAATAGCTTACCAAGTGATTCAAATTTATTTAATCATTTCAAGCCTCATAACTGTCAATCATAAATCATTATACTGAAACTACATCTCAAGATTTTTGAGTTAATTTTTAACTATCAAATCTACAACAAGTAACTAAACTAAGACAAAAACACCTTTATTACTTTCATAAACTCAAAAAATTGCAAATCATGAATATATATGAAATAAAATATTAATGCACAAGAAGCCTATAATTATTTTTAATGCAAATCATTTCATGCATGTAAACATACATGAAAATATTGATGCTCTACCATATATATATATATATATATATATATATATAAAATCTTAACATATGAATTAAAAAATAAATAACACATATGTAACTTAAGACTGCACCCACTGAATCCCTTCAATATTTTCTATGATCCACACCATTACTAATTCTAAATCACTTATTTCTTTATCTAGGAAAGTACTTAAGAATTCATCATAAATGAGAGAAAAACATAAACCCTAGGTCAAATTTTATTTTCAACTAGAAAATATTTGCATACTTATTTGTTCGATAATACTTCAAAACCAAAACAAATAACTTATGTACACGGTGACAAACCAAAAAAAATTAAAACTACCATCTTTTATACAAATCTATGCATGATTGTTATAATATTCAATGACACAAAGGACAAATATTTTGAATCTCAAAGGAAAATAATGGAACTTCAAAACATCTACATGCTAGAGAGTTTACAAAAACTTATGTCATAAATCTCCTAGATTTGATCTTTATAAATAAGCAAAAACCCTAATAAGTGGATAATCAATACTCATGTCGAAACCACACCATCTATTCATAAAATGAAAGCCTCAACACTCAATCATTACCCCAATCTAAAATTGAATGAAATATTTTACTATCTTGACCAAAAACATGTAAATGACCCTCTACATCAAAAATGATAAACATGTACCACTGTCACATTACCAAATATTTCTTGAAACAACTTTTGAAAGTATCACTCAAAAATAAGAAAAATCATACCTTGTATTTTTATAGTCAAATATTTATCTTTCATCAACCAAAAATCAGAGGTTATTATGCTTCATGATCAATGAAAAGGGACCTTGACACTTAGTGAATTATGTAAACCTCATGAAAAACCTAATACATTTAAAACTATCAATGACTTATCATCATGGTCTAAAACTTTGCTATGTTAATTACAATAGGCACCTTTAGACTTAAATAATTGAACATAAATTCAAACTTTTTAAATCTTGAAAGACTCTTTATAATATTGATATTTTGATTCATGAACAAGTCTAATGGTTGATAACCAACTTTATAAGTCTATGCCCAATGAGATATGAAGAATAGTATGTATACCTTGATAATATATTCACCAAATTTGAATACTTATTCAAATATTAAGATGATTGAGACATAGAATATCAACTAGGTGATCATGATCTAGACCATGTAGTCAAGTAATAATATCATTAGATAAACAAATAAGTTTACAATCTAGATGAAATAGAATAATAGTATTATCAAGTCAACTTAAGCATTTTTGTTCCTCAAATAATCATTATATCATTAGTAGTGAATGAAACTAAACCATATATCAAATGTATACTTTTAAAATAGTTTTCAAATGTATCAATTTTGAATGTAATGTTTTTAAAATATTTATATCATAATTATCTATATTTAATCATGAATTAAATCAACTATGAAGATAAAAAACCATTAAAAATCTATCTAAATTTGTAATGCATTTTACAACTGAAATTGTCTCGAACTAAACCCAACTGAATCATCAAAATAACTAATCTCACACAACTATATATGCATATTTATTTGTTAATCTATCATGGTTTTTGAAACCACTTAAAAAACATAAATAAAATTCCAATCAATCAATCATTACTATTTCATAATCAAAGATGTATCTAAAAATACTCTCAATCAATATGATTCCCAACATAGTTTTTGGTTTCATGACAGGATCATCTCTATGGTAGAAAGTATTAATTTTCAAAAAATTTAGCAGGTGTAGAAAATAAGCATAACACTAGAAACCTTGCTAGTCAATTTTGTGAAATAAATTTGAGTAGAAACATATTGCCTATCATATAAAACATTTTTTTTTCTTATGAGTGTGATCCAAGAAAATCATTTCTCAAGTAGGTAAGTGTGAGTCACTTAAATAATAAATTTGACAAGGGATGGGTTGTTTAGCTAGCATGGCATAAGAAAGGGAAATGAATAGCAAATAATTTTGGGTTGGATACACTGTAAATTAAAAATTACTTAAACACACAATCTAAAAATGAATTAATACTATAATAACAAAATATAACTCAGCCATATTATTCATTTATCATGGAAAACTTAATTTATAAGAGTAATTTTTGAAAATTAATGATACAACACTTTTGCATCACATTCTTCCTTCATAATGTGATATCTTCCATCCATAACATTTTATTGATCATTTTGAAAGAAAATTACAAAAAATCAAAACATGAGATGAAAATAAAACAAAAAATAAAAAAATGAAACAAATGAAGGGAAAAACAAACAAAAGAGCAACAAAAAGATATTTAATCATGAAAAAAAATTAAGTGATGGTTGTTTACTCAATAACCTAGCAAATTTCATTCAAGATCCTTAAGATGAAATGCATTCTTTCTAAAAAATGTGGTAATTCTATAAGGTCCAATCCATAATGTATCCAATTTATGATGTTTTCCTTGGTCCTCATGAGCTTTGTCACAATATAAAACTAAGTCACCAACATTAAAATTTTTACTACAAACTTTTTTATCGAAAGAATTATTTAATTTTTGCTAAGCCTTTTCTAATTTCTACAATGTTGTTACTTTGGATTCATCAAGAACTACTAAATCATGCAACATTTGTTCAATTAAATTTGTGTCCTCAACTACATATTGTAAAGTAATCCTAGTTAAAGAAATATAAATTTCTATTGGTAAAGTAGCTTCAAACCCATATGCTAACATGAAATACAAATAACTATTTGTTACCTTAATAATAGTCCTATCATCCCATAAGGCTTCAAAAAATTTAAGATGCCTATTTCTTTTGTTATCACAAACTAGTTTCTTTATAATAGAAATCAGATTTTTATTTGTAGATTCAACTTGTTCATTTCCTTCTGAATAATACTTAGATGACTGATAGGAAATAATAAAATAATTTCCTAAGAATTCTAAAAAATTAATAATAAATTAATTGAGGTCCATTATCTGAAATAATCTCATATGAAACTCTGAATCTATAAAAATTTTGATTTTCTAGAAAAGAAATTACTTCACTTGTTATTGAACTTTTAAGTGGTTTGGCCTCAGGCCACTTGGTGAAATAATCTATAGCTATCAAAATATATCTATGACCTATAGATTAAGGTGGATAAATATCTTAATTAAAATAAATACCCCATTTCCTAAAAGGTTTTTTTAGGAATAACTAAATTTAAAGGCAGTACAGTTAGTTTATCCCTTCCAGGGAATAGTTGACAAGGCATACAAGAATGAATAAACTTATAAGCATATTGAAAAAAATTAGACCAATAATAACCAGCTCTCAAAATATTATAAATTTTTATTTTTGTAGCATAATATCCACCATAGTTTCCTTGATGACATCCCCTAAGAACTTTTGGAGTTTGATTATGCATAAGAGAGCTTAACAAAACCCCATCTCGATTATGATTAAAAAAAATTCTAATAAATAAAAATTTAATGATTTTAGTCTTAATGAATGCCTTTATTTCTTATTTTAGTTATTAATACAAGCCTAATTTTTAAAATAATAAACTAAATCATGATACCAATCATCTTCAACCAATAAATAATCCCATTCATTCATTTCAAGACCAATAAAAAAAATTAAAAAATTCAAGAACCTTCATGGTCTTTAAATGTGGTTTTTCATTTAATTTTTAATCATTTTATAAAATTAAGACATTAATAACCGAGGCAACATTTTTCACTAGGTCTTTTACTAGTTCATTACTTTTAATAGTTTTAAAAGTTTCAAATTCAAGATCAAATTCTTCAATACGTAAGATCCACTTAGTAAGCATTCCTTGAATAATTAATTGTTTTAAAAGATAAGAAAAAATAGGTACATTATATCACACAAAAACTTTGTTTCCCATTAATAAATATTAAAATTTAATCAAAAAAGAAAAAAGTGAGAAAATGAATTTATCAATAAAGGGGTAACTAGTTTCTACATCTTTTAAGACTTGGCTCATATAATTAATTAGTTCTCTTTATTATTTTAAAATTCTTGAGTTATTACATCTCATATAGCCTTTTTAGTAGAATTAACATAAACAATAAATTATTTATTTAAATAAGGTTTAGTAAGGACATGAGCACTTGCCATTGTGTTTTTAATAAAATTAAAAGTTAATTTAACTTTTTCATACCAAATATATCTTTTATCTTTCTTAATTAGTAATTATAAAGGATTATATTTTTTATAAAAATTATAAATGAATTTTCTAAAAAAATTAATCTTACCAAAGTAAGATCTTGAACTTGATTAATCCTTGGGAGGAGGTAGATCTTTAATTACATTAACACATTGAGGGTCAATAAAAATACCTACTTTAAAAATTATGTATCCTAAAAACTTACCCTTAGTCACACCAAAAATATAATTATTTGGTTTCAAATAAATGCGAAACTTTATACATCTTGTGAATACTTCATGAAGATGGTATAAATAATTTTTTCTATTTTTAAAATGAATGATGAGATCATCCAAATAAACTTGAATAACTATGCCTATTAGATCATCAAAATCTGCATGCATATCCCTTTGAAAAATAGCTCTTGTATTCATCAAACTAAATGTCATTTTCTTATAAATGAAAGTACCTCTATGAGTGATAAAAGTAGTTTTATGTCTATCATCAAGATTCACAAAAATATTATTTTAACCTAAAAATATATTTAATAAAGACATCATTTCAAATCCTACAACCTACTACAAAATCTAGTCTATGCTATGTAGAGGAAAATTATATTTTATACGAGTTTTATTTAGATCTCTCATATCAACATATAATCTAATGTCACTATTTTTATTTATAATCAAAAATATATTAGCTACACATTCTAAATATGTTATAGTAAAAATGACACCAACATCAATCATCTTATCTAGCTCTTTGTTAATGGTGTCCTCTAACAAAGCACTGATTTTTCATATTTTCTACCTAACATATTTGATACCAGGCTTAAATGTTTATTAATATTAATATCATAAATTTTAATTTCCTTATATGACCATCTAAATACATCAATATACTCTTTAACCAATTTAATGAACTTAATCTTCTCATTTTTAGTCACTTGAATTCCTAAATGAACATAATTTTGATCTTCTTCAGTACCCAAATTAATAGGAAAGGTTTCACCTATGATTATTCTTGATTGGTCTCCTATTCTAGAGATTTTTTTATGATCATTTCATGAAAACATAGATTTTAGGCTTACCAAACTAACAAGAAATATATTTGTACTTAATTGTAAATAATCACCATAATTTAGTACATAGTCATCATGATTAAAAAAATTGTCTTTAAGAAATAAATCTATATGCTCATCACAACTAAACATATGCCAACTATCATTCAAATCCAAAACTTTAAGATAAAATATTTCAATAAAAGGAAAATCTATAGTAGTTTAAAACACACTCAAATTTGTATTATAAGAATAAACCATAAGTTCATCAGCTCTAACATTGAATTCCCTAAGAATATGTGTGATATTGAAAGATTCAAAATTCTCAACTAGTGACCAAACCTTTTTGTATAATGATGAAAATGAGTTTGATTAGTCTTATAAATCTTGAAAAATTGTCTTATTACTAACTCTAAATCTCCAAAAACTTCTGAATGTTTAACATTCAACTCTATGGCCTTTTCTAACCCTAAACATAATGCTTTAAATTCTATTGTATTATTAGTGTTTTCAAAAGATAATTTGAAAGCATAAAGAAATATTTTACCAACAAGAGATATCAAATAAATTCAAGCATAATTACCTTATTGAAGGAAAGCTCCATCAAAGTAAAGAGACCATAAAATATTCCTTTTAAATATTTATTCATGTGGATTTTATTGTTCATCTATATTCAATAATTCATAAGTTCCAATACCAGTTTCAATGTAAAAAATATTAGATGAAGAAGGTGATTCGATTGGGTTAGTATAAAAATATTCCCTCTTAATGAATTCAATCTCATTATTAATATGAACTCATATTATATCTTTAACAACAAAAGCTTTAGTGGATTTAGACTAATCCCTTCCTAACAACATTGCATTATTACTAGGTATATCCAATACTTGAATATTAGTCATACATCTAATGCATTCATCCTACATAATTTTAATAATTTTGTCACAAATCTTAGTTTTTATAGTATCAAAACCAATAAGTTTCCTACTATTTTCTTCATAAGATATACTTAGTTGATCTGCAATGCATTTAGTCATTGTGGATTAAATCCACATTTATTATTTTTTGGATCAACCTCTTTTTATTTTTGGGTTTTCAATCGATAGGAAGAAGTTATTAAACTCATCACATGGTGGCTCCTTATTCTTATCTTTTTCCTAACAATGCCCCTTTGAAAATCTTATTAAGTGTGGGTTTCCATCTGCTTCTTCCACGTGGTATCTCAGTGCTCATTTGGCTCATAAATTTTTTGTCCCTTCAAAGGAGGAGCATTTCCTTGACATGTGTCACTCCCACTACCCCCAAATCATATTCATTTTAAAGCTAAGTTATAAATGATGCTATCAAGTGAAATGGGCCCCACCCACTAAACTAATAGAGCTACATTTTATAGCCTACCATGTGGTGTTTCTACACTCATCCAGGCTAAAGGAAACTCCCTACCCCCAGGAAAGTTACTAGTTGACACATGGTGTTCCAATGCTTGTTAAAATAAAAAAAATTAATTTCCCCTCTAGAAACACATTACTTGTTGCATGTCATCACCACATCCTTTTGAAAATGGGGACCAATCTATTAATCATTATAAAACACCTTCCAAATGGAGATAATCAAACATGACATGGGTAGTAGTCCTAGAAGTTGACATGTAACATCACCATGCTTCTTCAAAGCATGGGTGTTTATAATAGAATGAGGAAAATCACATCATATCAAGGATGTATGGGGGTAACTACACTCATGATCTATATCATCTTTAAGTTTCATGACATCATGGGCATAAATGAGGGAATCTCCATGTCATTACATTAGGTGGCATCCTTTCCTATATATATGGAAGTCCTCTTTTTACCAAGGAGTTAGAATAAATTAGATGGTTATATTATTATTTTTAGATAGCCATTGATATATATCAGAATATAATATTAGATTAAAAAAATTGGACTTTAATATATGCACATCACGGATGTCAGTGGAGGTTTTGTATGTGCCATTTTATGGCCTTATATATTTATTTCCCTATCCAATATGAGGAGGATGTCATGTTTTATGTCATTTGGGTTAGAAATAGTCTCTGTTAATCATACCTTATATTTTAATTTTGTATTAAAGAATTTGACATATGTTGTAGATTTTGATTCATGATATATGTTCCTTTATGATCTATAGTTCCCTAAGAAATCTATACTATCTTATGCAGAGTTTATGTTTGTATTTTTTGAAATTTTTGGTACATCACCTTAAACTAGATTTTATCTCCTCAAATTTTTTTCCATTTTCCTTCTATCCCTTTTCACCCCTTCCCTAAGATCATTATGAAGAATCAGATTCTAAAATCTTAGAGGTTTCTTTATAGACTGTAATTGGTCCCACATCTATGAAGTTTCCCATAGATTTATTGTTTACCCTAGGGTGAAGATTTTAGGTGTCAATAGTTATAATATTTCCTAGAATGCCTAGTGAGATGGTCATTTATCCCACAATCACCTGATTAGAAGTTAGACTTATCATCCATTAGGATAAATTTTATGATCCATAAGCCTGTAACAAGGTCACAAAATTTAAGCAATCTAAATATATTAGTGTTATCCTTGGGTGTTCCTACTCACCAAAGAACTCCAAGATCCTTCACTATACAACAATAGTAGTAACAAATGGTATGATTGAGACCCCATATAAATTTTTTATCATGGGACACTGACAATCCACTTGTTCCAGTGATCCCTCTAGCTTAATGGGATCTTATACCCTTGAACACACTGAAAGTGTTCCCTAAATTCTTGAGAGAAGACTTCAAGGCCATGGCCAAACACCTCTAAGACATGGAAAATGTGTCCATATTACACTATGTCAATTCAAAAAATGTATCCCTTAAGCTATTGGTAGCCTCTTTCAAAGGATGCACCCTCGATTGTTATAGATCTTTGCCAACTTACTCTATTGCCACCTGGGATGCCCTAGGTGATAGTCTCTTTAATTTATTTAATGAAAAGGGGGACTGATATTCTCTCTTTTAGTAGATAATAACCATCAAGAGGGTTATACAAGAGGCTATGGTCAATTTCAACACTAGGTTCAAGAAGACTTAACAAAGGATCCCATAGGTGTCCTGACCTCCCACAGGTATGGTCATATTATTTTATCTAAATGCTTTCAATTTAGACATCATGATCATGATTCAATCTCTTTTGGGATAAATGCTTCTAAATTCCTATGAGATTGAGATGAGGGTAGAGAATAACTTGATCAATTCCAATATTTCTCAAAATATCTATACCATTATAGGGAGAAATCTTGAACACTTTGAGATACCCACCTTCTTCTATGTATGTCTACCCACTCACTTAGATGATCACCTCCATTATTTCTTCAATGGTTTTTGAGATGAAAGACATGAAGAGTATTTAAATAAATTTTCTAATGAGATCATCAACCTCAAAATGCAATAGGCTACTCCTCCAAAACCCACATATAAAAACTATCAAAAAAGGAAACCCCCTTGTCAATAAAACCAATATCAAGAGAGACAAAGGCCAAATTATTAATGAATGAATAACCAAACCCCAAACAACAAAGGGTCAAATCATTAGTTACAACCCACCAACCAGATGGTCATAGTTTTTTATCCCTTGTATAAAGTAGCACTTAACATGAATAAAGAGTTGGCAGTTGGCCAAAATAACATTGTGAATGATTCTAACTCATGGTGCTTTCCTTAAAATGAACCTCATGGACCCCAAAATTGTCCTAGGGGGAATTTATAGTATAAGGTCATTGAGAAATGATGATGCAGAGATGCTTAGGATTTGGCCTATTTTTACCAATCTTTGAGTGTTGAAAACTCCATCTTGATATTAAAAATGCAAGGTATGTCCTTGGAACAAGAAGATGAAATAGTTTTAGATCATACACTCTTCTCTTGAGAAGAAGGTGAAGACACAATATTTAATAATGAATCCCTTATCTATCAATCCCCATAGATGTAATCAAACTATTATATTTACTCAAAGAAAAGGTTGGATATAAGCCCAAGAACTATCACAACACCTATGGTCATCATCAAAAAGACTTTGACATTCCAGCCTCTACCCATGGTCTACCAAAGACATAATGAGATAGTACAAAATAAGCAAAAAGGTCACAAGATCCCATCCCTAGGTTCATATAATGTGGTGGAACAATTAAAGAAACCACCAACCAATGTCTCTCTCTGGGACATCTTATACATCCTAGAATAAAAAACCTTGTAAAAAGAAGCCTTATAATAAAAGGAAAAACCTACACCAAATAGACCAAACACAGTGCCTATAAAGGAGAAAGGAAAGGAAGCTAGCATAAGTGTTCAACCTCAAGCCTCCACCACATTCATCGACACCAAATAATAAGTGATAAAGTCAAATCCTACCCCTTTCTACTTGACTCTGAATATAGGCAAGAAGTTATTGTAGAACTCTATGATAGACTCAAGAGTGAGTACTATGGTAATGCCTAAGTGAATAAATGATGCATTACAATTGAAATATGATCCCTTAAATGAAGGTGTGATGCAATTGGATGGAAATAATGTTTAGATTTTAGGTATTATACTAGATCTATCCCTCACATTATATTCCTACTTGAATATCACTATGTCAGAAGATATCATAGTAATAGATATACCACCTATCTTCAAGTTATGTCTATCCAAATATTTCACCACCAAGATTGGTAGATATCTATGACTAGATTGGTCTCATCTAATCTTGAGGATTAAATATGGTTTAAAACTAAAGATACTATTTAAATCGCTTCACCCAGAGCATGTAGTGGATGAGGTAATGGTGAACTTTAAAGCAATACACACTTCCTTCACAAAAATAGAGATGAATTATATGGAAATGCTTTAAGAATAGAATGTTGAAGACAAAAAAACATACATCATTCATGATGAATATAAATTCATTCCAAAGATAAAAAATAAATAAGGAAACCAAAGAAAAATTCTTGAAAAGGACTCCAAACTTTACATCTTACATTTTGATGGAACAAGATGCAAGAATGGCTCCAGAGTTGGGATCCAAATGATGTCTCCTTTCAAGAATGAAATTATCTGATCCTTTCACTTTTAGTTCACCTACACAAATAATGAGGTCGATTATGAAGATCTTTTCCATGGCCTTAGTCTCATATAATGGATGGGTGTCAAACAACTAAAAGTGTATGGTGACTCCAAGTTGGTAGTAAGGAAAGTAAGAGGAATAACCACAGTAAAGAATGTGTACATGAGATCATACCATCATCATATATGGGATCTAACTGATTATTTTGAAGATTTTAATATT
The DNA here is from genome assembly GCA_037957365.1 of Torreya grandis. Classification (NCBI taxonomy): domain Eukaryota; kingdom Viridiplantae; phylum Streptophyta; class Pinopsida; order Cupressales; family Taxaceae; genus Torreya; species Torreya grandis. The sequence goes on along the minus strand of JARHVA010006264.1, from coordinate 391,495 downwards.
TAGATTATCCCAAGGGTTGAGAATAGGGAGGCTGATAGGATGGAAACCATAGGTTCCCATTTTGACCTAGTAGTGGATCTTTTCACTAATGAGTAAGAGGTAAGGGTGATTGTCAGGCTTGTCATCCCTGATAATGATCAAAATTGGTAGGTGTTTGAGAGTGATGCCCAAATTGATATTTTCCTCCAAAAATCCCATGAATTCATGGAGTAGGTACATCTAAATATTGAGGAGGCCTATGAAGTCTAGTTTTTATAATTAATAAATAATAAATTACCAAAAGGGCTCATCACCCTATAAAATTTATTTGACTCTGATGACACAAAAAATGACAAACACAAGTTTAACAAAAAAAGAGTGATTATTATGAACTCAATATTGGAGATGAAATAAAATTCAAGGTCAAAAAAAGGGTCCTTTAGAAGGATAAAGAGTGATTGGTTTCTTTCAATGATAGATATGAAGGCATCATCGCATGGACCTATGACAACCTAAAAGGGTATGATCAAGAAGTCATACAACACACCATAGATCTAATGGAAGGATCCAAACTTGTCTAATAGAAGTAGTGATTGGTAAATCCTAAGGTCAAATCCTTAGTGGCTCTGGAGTTAAGGAAACTAATCAATTCAAAGATTATATACCCAATTAAGAAATCAACTTAGGTATCTAACCTAGTCCTTAGGAGAAAAAAATAGAGAATTTTGACTATGTGTGGATTTCTAGGATTTAAACAAAACATATATGAAACACCATTATCCTCTCCCTTCCATCGAGTAGATCCTCCAAATAGTGATAGGCACTAAAATGTTCTCTCTAATTGGATGGACTATTTGGATATGACCAAGTCTAGGTGAAAGGAGAGGACCAACACAAAACCATCTTCACCACTAAGTGGGGGATGTTTGCATACACAAAAATGTCTTTTGGATTTTAAAATGTTGGGGCAACATTTTAGTGGGTAATGGATGTATATTTCAAGGGTTTATTCAATGAAATTATCCTCATCTACCTAGAGGATCTCACTATGTTCTCAAAGAAGAAAGAGGATCATTTCAACCACTTAGAGAAGGTTTTCTAAAGGTGTCAAGAATTCAAGGTTTCTTTAAACCCTAAGAAATGTGTTTTTAGGGTACCCTAAGGAAAATTTCTCTGGTACATAGTATCCAAAGATGGGATTGCCATTGACCTAAAAATAATAGAAGCCATTAAGAGCTTGGCATTACTAGTAAATAAGAAGGGAGTCTAATCTTTCCTCAGGAAGATCAATTTCATTAGTAGATTTATATATAATTTTGCAAGGTTGGTTAAATCAATCACCCTGATGTTAAAAAGAGATCAAAATTTCAAGTGGACACCCAAGGGAAGCTTCACCTTCAAAAAATCAAAGAAGCAATATCCATCAAACCAATATTTACCAATGCTAACTTGTTTAAAGACTTCATCATGTATGCTTATAAGAGTGAACACAACATCACAACGATGCTAACTGAAAGAGGAAAGGGGAATAGAGGAGAGTGCCCCATCACTTTCTATTAAAGAATGTTGCATGAATATGAAACCAGGTATAAATTCATGGAAAGATAAGCCTTCACCATCTTTAAGGGTCTTGAAAATTTCAAACATCTAGTGGCAAGTAGTAACATTATGATTTACATGTCACACTCCAGTGTGCATGAATGTATCATGGAAGGATAAATCATAGAAAATAGAGCAAATTAGATCACTAAGATTCTAGAATATGATGTAGAATTCAAGCCAACAAAAGTAATCAGAGGAAGAAGAATTTATGAATACATATCTTAATGTATAGATATCCTAGAAAAAGAACTAAAACCAACTAAAGTAGCCCTCATAAACCAATTCAAAACAAATGAGTCATAGATAGCTAACCAGATCTACTTCATGTGGATCGATAGATATCCCAATATCCTTCCCATGCATAAAAAAAGCTTTTATAAATTATATGTTTCTAGTTATATGCTAGTCCAGGGGATCCTTTTTAAAAGGAACTTTGATAGAGAGCTCCTCTGATGCATTGATAGGCCCAAAGTAGAAAAAATCCTCCAATATAGGCACTTAAATCCTCTAGGTGGTCATTTCTTGGCCAAGACCACTATGACAAAGATCTTATGTGTAGGATATTATTGGTTGATGATGTTTGCATATTTCCATCAAGTGGTCAAGAAATGCCAAAAGTGTTAATTCTTCACCCAAAAAGGAGATATTCTACCATGCCTTTCAAGTTGATCATAACTAATGAGCCCTTTTCATAATGGGGGCTAAAATTCATTGAGATGATGAACCTAGTCTCTAGTGTAGGTCATAAAGGGATAATGATGGTTACAAATTAATTCACTAGGTGGACTAAATCGATCTCACTAAAGGAAGTGATTGAGAATGTGATCCTTAGATTCTATGAAGAGATCACAATAATATTTGACTCCCTAAAGATGATCATTTTTGATAATGAAAAATCTTTCCTCAGGATTAAGAACTTTGAATTCACACTGTAAAATGGTATTTTCTTGAAATCTTCATCTAATTACTACTCAGAACATAACAAGTTGGTTGAGTCTACAAATAAAAACTTAATCTAGCACATCAAAAGTATGTGCAATGACACGTAGTGGGAATGGTACCTCCACATGAGAATATCCTTGTGGGCATACTGCATCAATCTTAAGAACATACTAAAGACTTCTTTGTATGTATTGGTATATAGGAAAAAAATAGTCATGCTAGTATCCTCTAAAATCCCTACATAATAACTCTTGAAAATAGTAGAAATTGAAGAAAATAGAGTGATGGAAGTTCATCTCAGCAGATTACTCAAGCTCCAAGAATAAAGAGAACAAACTTGTGATGTAAAAATCATCTGGTAGTAGGTGGTTAAGAAATGGTTTGATAAGAAGGCATCATACATAGGTTTCAAACATGGGGACCTAGTCTTCATATATCATCAAAAGGCTATGAAAATAAAATATCATGTAAAATTTGAATCCTTATGGAGAGGGCATTTCCACATCATTGACATTAAATAAAGGGTCACTTTTGAATTAGAAGACTTGGAAGGCAATACCTTAGAGATTCCCATCAAGGAGATCGACCTAAAACTTTTCTACTAAACCCTATTCACCTCTTGTATATGGTTGGGTAATTTCATTTCCTATTTTTTCCTCTTAGTTGTTTACCCTTTATTTTCTTTTTTTCTTCCCTTTTTTTATTTCCTTTTCAATAAGTGCCATTGGAAAAAGTATCTTCTTAAACACCAATGCATCAAGTCCTCAGCACACCCAAATATTTAGAACCTTTTTTGATAGATAGTTATCTACCAGATTTCCCTAACACAAATAATGGACACTCTATTTTGCATGATTCCCCATAAAATCATTGATAATATATCATGGGTAGCCTCTCAAGCATGCATGATGCTTTCATCATTAATGGGTAGTCCCCATTTTTTAAATGTCCATTATGAGCCTGCTCATCAAGGTTCATACATAAATACATCTTGATGAATCCAACTCCAAATACTTGACACTTAGAATTTTAAGGAGAGCACTGAACATTCAAAGAAAGAGAAAAAGAAACTACAACTTGATAAGGCATAATGAGGAGCCATCGATGCACCAAGCCATATATAAAACCTTAAAGTAATGGAAATAGTGATGAAACCTCCTACATCTACATCTGGGAGTGAAATAAAATCATCAAGGAAAAAATCCCATGGTATAAGTGGTGAAGGAAACCAATCCCCCTTATGTCATAGGAAAATCATACTCAATGGCCCCAACCCAAGCAAATAAAATTATACTAGGCACAAAACAAGTGAACAAGGGTCATCACAAGGATCATACCCTTTTAACTGACATCACAGATGGTGTTTTGAATCCTAACCTACAAAAAAAACCCAAGAACCTATGAGATGGCATGTACACTTGAATAATTGAGAGAATAGGTTGAGACTAGTATAATTATTTTAGTTTTAAATTATGGGAGAGAACTCTAGCCCAATATATGGTGCCTTTTATACACCCTTGCCTAAAGATTGTCTCTCTATGCAAAAATATATGATTCTTGCACTAGAACTATTTTCAAAAACACCCATCTTAGGGTAAATATTTCTTCAAAGGGAATTTGAGAGATGATCTGACCCTATGAGTATTCCAACACCTTTTTCTGCAATAGTGAGATCCTCTAAAATATTTGGGATTTAGAGGTTGAAGATCAAGTGCATTTAATTAGGATTCTCCTCAAAGAGAAGGTCACAAAGATGCCCCCTTATCCATGCCCCTGATAGCTTCCCCACTCAAATTTTGACCAAGACTCTATCTATGTTGGTTTTCATCTCCAATATGGATACTAACACCAATGTCAATGACTATCAGTTAGGCACACTCTACCTCCTAAATATGGTGAAGCAAGGGCTAGATTTCAAAATGGATTTCATCAAAGCTTTCACTTCTAGTATAAAGGATGAGCTTGAAAATTTCTTGACAAGAGGTACCTTCCAACACCGCTCTTTTGTTATGCACCTCATTCTACACCAACACTCCTTTTTCTTCTCCCATTTTCTCCAACTCAACACCTTTGATATAGAGGTTTTCCTAAATATAGTGGCCCCTATCATGGTATGGACTCTTGATTTGTCCATTACTAAAGACTATTATGAGTTCTTGAAATGCATCATAACTCCACTTCTCATAGACATATACCAGTAAGGGGGAGTTTCTAGAATGACAAATTGGAAGCAAGCCTAGCTTATTGGTAATAAAGTCCCCACTAACTAGTTTTGTGGGGTACATTTTTCATTCATATAAGTGCATGGGTACCAATTAGAACCATTCCAAATTTTTTGCACACTAATGAACATAACCTTGCCCTTTGAATTCAATCAATAGCTTGATGTAGTAGGTTTTAATATGGGATAGGAAAGAAAAAAAATGCTCTATATGATGTCCATTTTTCAAGATGGGGCATTCCATGATGAAGAGAATTCAAATGCACCTCCTCTCAACCAAGTTGGTTCATCTTGGCCTAGATCTAATAAATGATTGATTGAACTATGACCTACTAGGGTACATAGCCAAGACAAAGAGCACCATCATACCCAAACACCAAGCCTGACCCTATTTAGAAAAATGGAGGTCACCAATAAATACCCAAGCCTGACCTTTTTTAGAATCATGTAGACCTAACCCAAATCTCACACAACACCCTCAAACCCTAGGAGACTTTTTATACCAAGGCCCAGGCCTTTGACCCTAATGTAAAGTTGTCAAAAGGGATGAAAAAGTGATTGAATGACTTTGGTTGGAATGAAGATAATAAGGTAGGATTTCTCAAATTTATGTACAAGAGTGACAAATTACACATTGGTTTGTATGATTACCCATAGATGAAACATTTAAAAATATATGGGATGAAGCACATCTAGAGGAAGCCTCACTTGAAAAAAAATCCACCCCTGAGATAGAGATCAAAGAAGATTAAGAGGAGAAAGATACCCCCAAAGAAGAGGTGGGGGACTCCCCTTCAGAAAGGGATAAACAAAGAGAAGGCATGGTGGTTTTAGGTCCATTGACTTGGCCACCACCTATCTTCCCTTATGTCATAACTTCATAGCAATAGTAGGCTCCCTCTGGGTACATTGTGGCTAGGTCATCCTAGCTTAAGTGGATAGATGCACCTAATTCTAACCCTCAATAATCACCTCCATATAAGAAGGTTCATCTCACAGACCCCCTCACCTCTACTTACATTTATTCCTCTGTTTCCCCATCTCCTTTAATACTCAAAAGACTAGCCACAGTGCCATGTATCACCTGCTCAAGAAGTTTAACTCCTCTTAGTAATCCTCTCAATGTACCTACCTTTCCACTCCAAGTTTCAACACTAACCATTGACCAACCAAGAACCACCTTGGATCTATTCTCCTCTTCATCTCACTCCACATTTGGGACTACTCCTTTTTCCTCCACCATACCCATACCATCCTACATGCCTTTCCTCACCCTCCCACCATCATCATCCACCTCATCCTCCCTATCATTATAACCATGAGTTTCCTCCCCCCATATGCTTTCACATTTATCCCCTTATAGCCTATCCACCCATTCACTCATCCCCACATAGACTAGAGCCACCATTGAGAAATAATAGTTAGTAATTACCTTTGTATTACTACAAAGGACCACTTTTGCTGATGAGATTATCTAGGTACCTATGTAATATCAAGAACAAGTGGATGTATCAAGAGTGGTTCAAGTGGCCCAAATGGAGAAAAAAGGGAAAATCAAGCCAAGGAGTTAGCTCAATATCACATGTGGTCATTCTATAACCCCAAATAGCAAGCCCTCATGGTTACTCGCTTGAAACCCCAAGAAGCCAAGCCTATGGAAATGATGCCACGTAAAGACTACACCATTCAATCTATGGGCCTTAACCTCATCCAATCTTGACCCACTGAGAGATTTGAGCTCATGGAAGAGACATAAAAGTCTACAACCATAGACTATCTAAAGGTGTCTTGATAATTGGAAAATCACAAGTACGAAATAGTTAAAGTTAAGGCTATCGTGGACTAGTTTAAAGTTGAGATTAAGGCTAAGGATACAAAAATCAACTAAGAATGGATTGATCTCCAAGGCTATGTTACCATGGCAATATTCTAAGTCAAAAATAATAAGTGGATGGCCACTGTGACCTAACTATAGGAAAAGAAAGAAGAATTGGTTGAGGTTTACCAAAAGCTCACTGTTTCTAATCAATACTCTTTAATTAAGTACCAGCTGATAACCAAATTGAAGCATGACCTAGCTTCCCACCCTCTGACAAAAAATACCCTTCCCTTAATTCAATATCTATATAAATAATACTAGGAAAGGATCAAGGTCATAGTCACCAAGCTGAAGATGATGCTAGCATTTATTTCAAACATGTAGAAGTTAGCATGCCAGGTGAGCTCATATATTTACTAATTACTCACCTTCATCACCCCCAAAGCCACATATGTAAAAATCCTAATGGAGAAGCTCTATAATGCCTCTATTGATACACTACAAGTAGTAATGATAGCTAACCAAATTCGAGTGGTCATAAAGTGAATGAGTTATTGAGCTACCATAAAGTACCTATCAAGTTTAAGACATTCCTCAATGCCCTGTAGTAAGTAATCCAAGAGAGGAAGGGATGCATAGAACAAATAATCTAATTGGGACTTCCCTCCCTATTCAAATTTGATAATAGTATCCTCCCCAAGAACTAGGTCAAGGCACTACTTGATCAAAAGTAAAATGACTAGAATATCTTTATGACTATTGGTCAAGCTCCTGATGCCATAACAATGGAAAATTTTATACACCCACTCACCTAGTTGGAGTTCCAGATGTTGAAAGTGGTTAACATTCTATGAAACATCTCTTTTAAATATGTGATTGATTTAGATATAGCTTTTGAGGCTCTAAAAAAGAAAACATAACCAAAGGATGAGGAATTGGAACCCTTACAAGAAGCCTTCTAAAATTTGTAGTTCTCACCTTCCTCCTATTATTGATAAATTTTTCTCCTGACTAGTTTGTGCACCAAATTTTTGGTTCTCCCATTTATAGGTGGATGCCTTGGTGAGTGACCAAAAACTATGAATTAAATTCACGCTTTTTCTTTTTTGGAAAAGCCTCTTTTTTAGGGGGGTTTGATTGGTAGGAAGAATTTCCTCAACTCATGCCATGATAGCTCCTTATTCTTCTCTTTTTCATGATGGTGCCCCTTTGAAAATATTACTAAGTGTGGGTTTTTGTCCACTTCTTCCATGTGAAAGTTTGGCACTCATTTGGCTTATAAAGTTTTTGCCCCTTCAAAAGAGGAGTGTTTCCTTGACATGTGTCACTCCCACTACCTCCAAAGCATCTTTTTTTTAAATTCAAGTTCTTAATGATGTTATCAAATGAAATGGGCCCCACACATTAAATTGACAAAGCTACATTCCATGGCCTACCATATGGAATTTATCTACTCATCTAGGCTAAAGGAAACTCTCTACCCCTTGAGAAAGTACCTAGTTGACATGTGGTGCTCTAATGCTCACTAAAATAAGGAAAATCCATTTCCCTTTAAAAATGCATTGCTTATCACATGTCATCCCCATGTCCTTTTGAAAATGGGGACCAATAATTTATTAATCATTATAAATCACATTCCTAATTGAGATAATTAGACATAACATGGGTATTAGTTCAAAAATTTGACACACAACATCACCATGCTTCTTTAAGGCATGGTTGGTTTATAATAGAATGAGTAAACTTACATCATATCTAGGATGTAGGGGTAACTACACTCATGATCTAGATTTGTTTTCAATTTCATGACATTATGGGCATGGATGAGGGAATCTCTAGGTCATTGTAGTGGGTGGCATCCTCACCTATATATATGGAAGTCCTCTTTTTACCAAGGAGCTAAAATAAATTGGATGGTTCTATTCTTATTTTTTAGACAATCATTGATATAAATTAGGATATTATAGTAGGCAAAGTTTTTTTTGGGGACTTTAATAAATGAACCTCATAGATGTTAGTGGATGTTTTTTATGTGCCATTTTATGGCCTTGTATATTCATTTATCTATCTAATATGATAAATATGTGATGTTTTATGCCATTCAAGTTAGAAACTATCTCTACTAATCATACCCTATCTTTTGCTTCTGTATTATAGAATTTTACATATGATGTAGATTTTCATTCATATTATATGCTCCTTTATGATATATAGTTCTCCAAGAAATGTATACTATTTTATGTAAATTTTATGTTTGTATTTATTTAAATTTATAGTGCATTGCCTTAAACTAGATTTTATCTCGAATTTTTTTTTTTCATTTTCCTTCTATCCCTTTTCACCCCTTCCCTAAGATCATTATGAAGAGATATCTTCTAAAATATTAAAGGTCAATTTATAGATCATAATTTTTCCCACATATGTGAAACTTCCCATAGATTTGGTTGTTTACCCTAAGGTGATTTTAGGTGTCAACAGTCATGATATTCTTTGAAGCACCTATGCCTAAAATGTAATTATGAATTTTTTATTATAAATATTGACTATGACATAGAAAGGGGGAATATAATAAGCTAAGGGTTAGAATTTTGGGCATAAATATGTTTGAAAAATCTTCTTTCAAACTTATATCAGCTCTAGGATTTTTCACTATTTTATTAATCTTATCAAGCTGTCTCATGAGACTAGCTACTTGAAATAAATAAAAACTAGCTTTAATTATTGACAAGTCATCAATTATATTCTAAGTTTTAACATTAGTTTGTCTAAAAATTTATATTTATAATGTTGATATTGACTATTATTATATCCAGTTGTAAAAATATTATTTTGTGGAGCATTATCATTAGAATTATTAACATTATTTTGAACTAATTTTCCTTTATTATCATAAAAGGATTTATAATTTGTTGCTTTATTATTTTATGGAGAATTATAATATTTATTCCTAGTATTTAAAACATCAACATTTTCATTTTTTTAGGGATCATCAAGTGTGTTTATATTATATGCTAAATCTTTAATTATTTCATCTTCCCTTGAAGATATTTCTTAAATTTAATAATAAATTGACATGTTTTAGGATTATGATCAAGTTCATAAACATTGTAGTAATAAGAAATAAAATCATTTTTATCTTCTTTATTATTCTTGTTTGAGGAAGAAGGTTTATCATTAAGTTGTCTTTTAATAGAGACCAACTCATTACCTAGACTTTGTATTGGCTTTAAAATTTTTGAATTATCTAAATTTAAGCTTGTAGAAGACATATCTTTAAAATTAATATAGTTTAAGTTTATTTTAATATTCAATACAAAATATTATAGTTTCATCATATTCTATAATATCTTTATCTTTTAAATCCATTGTATATTTTAAAGGTAAATCATTACAAAGATAAAGTCTAGATAAGTTTTTTGAAGGTCTAATTGGTGAATTTAGTAACAAAATTATAAATGGTGTCATCAAGATATAAATAAATATTTGAAACATCAATAACTAAATCAAAATATTTTTTGGCTTTGCCAAAAGACAATTCTAACTAGTCTTCTACATCTGTCTAATTATCAATAACTTTAGCAGGTAGGCTAACAAATGCTTGATAAGATTTTCATTCTAATGTTTTGGAAAACACTCTTAAATAAATATTTTCATTATTTATTCCAAGAGTGGCACAAACTAATCTAAAGTCTTCTAAGTGATCTTCCTAGGATTATTCAATAGCACCAAAAAAATTGATATATTCAATCCCATGAGAGAAGGTAACTTACCAAGACAATTTTTGACATTGATTGGATTAGCAAAAATACATGGTGTTATAGCTATTTGATGGTCTTCTTGATATTTTGATTTATTTTCACCTTTAGTGAGTTCATCTTTTTCTCTATTATTTTTCAACCCATGAAGAAGATCCTCTAATCTCTACTCTAGTACTGGTGATTTTCTTGATCTAAGTATAGATTTATAAAAGCAATTTTAGCAGTCACAATAAAATCATCAAATGGAAATTAATCAAAAAGAAAATGAGTTATAGGCCTAGGATTAGAAGCTAAAAATCTATCTCTATCTTCTCTAATTCTCCTATTTAAATTCTGAATATCACATTGAGTCTCATGCCTAAGATTTGAATACCAATTAATTCTGCAGTCTCTTCTTTTTAATTTATGACTTCAATAACTTGATGAAGATTTTCAATATGATTATACCATGTGTAATGTGTTAGATTGAAGTCAACATCAACTTGATCATCTTCTAAAGCTATTAAAGTTTGAGTAATAGGAGGTTATTGACCTCCAAGAACCATTAACAAGAAGAAAATAAAACTTAAAACAATTTAGATTTTTGAATGACTTCCCTAGTAGAGTTTCCAAATTTATTGATGATGAAAATTGTAATGTCAATGAATAAACCCTTTTGCCTATCATGAAGTTCAAGTTGGAGTTGTATTAGTCTAATCATAGGGTTCTAAAGGTTCATCTAAGATCCTAAAGATGTGAGGGGGTTTTTATTATAAATTCTAAAAAATAATCAACAAGTTATTAAGGAAATTATTTGATTATAACAATCAAAAATCCATTTATCAAATCATGAATTAGTTAAGATAAGAATCTATAATCTATTTTATTCGATAGAGAAAACTTATGAGTTAGTCTCTTAAAGAATAAAAATCTGATTCAATAAGTATTCATATGTTCAATGATATTTCAATTATTGTTGTAATATTCTCCAATGAATTTTAGAAGATGATAAAAAGAGAAGAAGACAAATTTAAGAAAAAGAGAGATAATACATTCAATCATGAAGCAAAGATCTAGAAACAAATGAACAACTGAAATAAACTAAGAAAAGCACACAACAATACTAAAAAAACTAAGAAAATAAATCTAAGCAATACACAAACTTCAAATATATAAGGATAAATAAATTAAGAGAATAACCTATTAATAAAAAAACAACTAATCTATAATAACTAACTAATACAAAATAAAAGTGAAAAAGATTAAAGATCAAACCAAATTATAAAAACAACTAATAGAATTAAAATAACAACAATGAAACAACTCTTAAAATAAAAGAAAGGGACTAACAACTATTAAGCTATGAAATAATTATTAAATGACTAAATTTAGAAGAATATAAGAGATTAATAATAATAATAATAATAATAATAATAATAATAATAATACTCTTATAAACATTAATTAAGATAAATATTCAAACTAAAGGATTAAGTAAAGACAAAGAACATTAAACTCAAATAGTAAAGGGTAAACTAAACTATCTAATAATTAATGTATGAAACAAAAAATTAAATGAATTAAAAAGATTAAGTCAAAACTTAAAATATTATAAACTCTAAACATAAATAATAAAATAGTAGTCTAAGAAGGATTAATCATTATCTAAACAAAGAAAGAACATCTAAATAAGAAACTAATTAAAATAGATAGAAACTAATAATTAAAATTAAAATTAAGAAGATAACCTAAAATAGAAACAAAAATCAGATTTATAAGAAATCTAAAATATTTAATTATATTAAATTTAAATTCAAATAAATTACACGAAGTATGTGAGTCTAAATAGGAGAGCCATATTAGCCTAAAAAAGATAAATTTATTGATAAAACCAACATTCTTCCTTTACAAAAACTTGAAAGACAACTTTACAATCAAAATAGATTAATGAAATGTCACAAAATAGTGAAATGTTCATCATTATTTAGGTTGAATACTTAGAATCTATGCATAAGACTATAAATATAAATCATCAAAAGATGTTAATCTTAGCAAAATTTAGATAATCAATACTAAATGATAAATAAAGTTGGATATACTTGTGTTGCATAATCAATTACTTAACCATAAGATAAAGTACCATTGCGTCTATCTGCAAAAGATATACTATCTCAAAGAAGTTGAGTAGAAATAAAAAATATGAATGATTGACTTCAAAAAATGTCTAAGTCCTCAATACATATTTTCCTTCTATCTTTAAATGAGTCCTTGATCTCCACTTATACCTTCAAACTTAGTTGGAAATAAGTTATAGCTAACTTTAGTTAGTTATTAGTTTATATTAATTAATTGACATTTAACAAAGCCAATTAATTTTAAACTATAATTGGTTAAGGAAAGGTTTAATTAAGACTTAAAGTCTTAATTGATAAAGTTATTCAATATACACCAGGGTACTAATCTTAACAGGTGGGTACCCATATTAATTAATAATATAATAGAGTATAGAATTTAATCATAAAATAAATAAGTCAAAATTTGATAAATATTATTCATATTAATCCATAACACATATTAATTAACTTAAGCATATATAATTATGTATCACAACTCTAAAATTCCTATATTTTCAAAATTATCAAAGTCTTGAAAATCAAAGTATCAAACTAAAATATCAAGTTCTACCATGAATGTTTAGCACTAAAATAGAATTTATTCCTTAGACATCCAATAATCCTATGAATTAGATAACACTTCAATCACATTTTTGTCTTGTTCATGAAGACAAACATTATATTTCATCTCAATAGTAGGAAATGACACTAATCTCATCCCTAAATCTATGGTGCTATCATCAATATCCAACTTGATTTTCTTCAACAATCTAACTTTCCTTGGTGTCTTTGGCTCAGATTGACTTTCAACAGTCCTATTTTCCATAGTGATTTTAGAAGGTAGTATTTTTATCATTTTCATTCTATCAACATAACCCTAAACTCCCAAGTTATACCTTGCAAACCTTAGAAGAGGCTCACTATGGGCACTAGTTAGATTCAACCTCTTACATTTTCTAGTAGGATCTACATGAGAAGGGGAAGGTGCATTAGAAGGAATGTCCATGTTCCAAAGATATTTAGCGTGGGTAGTATCTATTTCTAGCTATATGGATTTATTTGAAAGAAAAGGATAAATAATTGGTTCAATCCTTTCAATTTTAGGGGGATGCAGTGGCAAGTGTTGTGGATTATAATCTAAACAACAAGGTCAACTACTTTGGGAAGGTATTCAAGCTCCAAATCTATGTCCAAAGAAACCTTTGTTACCTCTATAACCCATATTTTATATATTCATATGTAGATTACTTAGAATGTCCTAAATTCAAGGTTATAAGCATTAAAGTGAATGGACATTCTTATCCCTCTATGAAATCTAGGGCAAGAGTTTCTTACACAAAAACTTCCCCTATGAAAACCTCTGATGATTAGGTTTTTATTACAAATGGAACATTTCTCTCATCCCCCATTACCATTACTCCTTACTAAACCCTATTGGCCCCACCTAGACATAATGGATAATCTAAAATATAATAGTAAAATTTAAGATTAGGAAATGAGTGTCCACATAAATAAAATTGAAGGCTACAATAACTCAATAAATAAACTAAAACTATATCATAAACTAAAATTTATCATACTATTCCAACCATAAGTGATGGAGTTTAATCTCAATTTAAATATCAATCTATAATCATCATCATTTTATCTTATAAGTTCTAGAAACCTTATGAAGTTTATTTTCAGTGCATCATTCTTAAACCTTCCAAAAATGGGACTATAGATCTTTTCAATGCATTAATTTAACATGGATAGTGAACTAAGCTTTTCAATTAAATGACACAAAATTTCTATATGGAAGAATATATTAAATCATCATTACCTTCTTCCAATATAATGCCTTATACAAATTTTAGATGAGAAGTGTCAAGGCACCTTAACTTCAATATCTATATTCAAATTAAAAACCATTGCTTCAATTCTGAGTTGTATCCTTAAAAAAAATATCATACTTATCCACTTTCTTTGAAATGACATCAATACTTATGAATGAAACCAACTAATGTAGTTTAATAACATAAATATCCATAAATATGTTTTGACAACTGAACCTATTTCAACAAAATAGCTAACCAAGTTATTCAAATTTATATAATCATTTCAAGAATCATAACTATCAACCATAAATCATTATACAAAAACTAAATCCCAATATTTTTAATCTAACTATGAAGTATCAAATCTACAACAAATACCCAAATTGAGACACAAATGCCTTCATGACATTCACAAACTCAAAAAATTTCAAATCATGAATATATATGAAATGAAATATCAATGCACAAGAAGCTTATAATTATTTTTAATAAAAATCATTTCATGAATGTAAACATACATGAAAATACTAACCCTTTACCATATATATATATATATATATATATATATATATATATATATATATATATATATTGATAACCTTAACATATGATTTGTAAAATAAATAATGCATATGTAACTTAAGACTACATGCACTGAATTCCTTCAATATTTTATGTGGTCCACACCATTACTACTTCTAAACTCATTTATTTATCTAGGAAAGTAATTAAGAATTCATCACATATGAGATTAAAACATAAACCCTAGGTCCAATATTATTTTAAACTATAAAATATTTTCATACCAATTTGTTTGATAACACTTCAAAACCAAAACAAACAACTTATGTGCATGGTGACAAACCAAAAACAATTCAAAAAAAATCATCATTTATACAAATCTATGCATGACTACTATCATCTTCAACCACACAAAAGATAAACATTTAGAATCTCAAAGGAAAAAAATATAACTTTAAAACATCTGTGTTTTGGAGAATATACCAAAACTTATTACACAACTCTCCCAGATTTGATCTTTATAAATAAGCAAAAACCTTGATAAGTAGATAATCAATACTCATGTCAAAACTGTACCATCTATTCATAAAATGAAATCCTCAACACTCAAACATTAACCCAATTTCAAATTTAAATAGATATTTTAATGTCTTACCCAAAAACATGTAAATGACCCTTCACATCAAAAATGACAAACATGCACTATTGTCACATTACCAAATATTCCTTAAAACAACTTATGAAAGTATCACTCAAAAATAAGAAAAGTTATACCTTGTATTTCAATAGTCAAATATTTATCTTTCATCAACCAAAAACTAGAGGTTATTATTCATTTATGATAAGAAGGGTTTACAAAGTTCATGCACATAATCAAGTAACTTCTCTATATACCATTTTATGCATCGTAAAACAATATTTCTCAAAAACATCAATGAAACTATTTTAACATTCAAATAGTTTACATGTAGATGGACTTATATAGCTTTCACATTATTATCCACATATCATCATTAAAATTATTCAAGAAACACTAAAAACTTCCAATTTTAATCATGTGGATTTGATAGAACTATTCCTTCACTAAAATTGTAAACCTTTTATGATCACAAACAAAATGACCAATATTAAATAACATATCTGGCATTGCTTTCCTAAAAAAATTCTAACTGCCAACCTCCAAACTTCTACATGACCTCAAAAATCCAGAGTTTCACTCCCACAAATGAGCTTGTGAGAATGAACCAAAAATCAATAATTTTAAGACTTTATTTTTCCAACTTACCTTCATAACCAAATTTGTGATGTGTCTAAATCAGATTGGCTTGTATTTACTAATTATGTGCATAGTAATCTATCTAAATTTCTTATCAACCTTGACAATCTTAGCCATAACTATCTCTTCACACCATGTCATTAGCTAATTATAATTTTTTGAGGAGATGTTCATTCCAATTAATTTCCTTACTACCATATCTTTAGATGATCTCAAAGCATTAAAACCATACCTTTGCATTCAATGTTCATGCCAACTTACATTACCATAATGGATCAAAATGCTATCTAATTTCCAGCTTAGCCAAATCAAATTTTCATTGAATATGTTTCACAATCAATGAAAAGGGACCTTGACACTTAGTAAATTATGTAAACCTCATGAAAAACCTAATACATTTGCAACTATTAATGACTTATCATCATGGCTTAGAATTATGCCATGAAAATTATAAATGACTATGTTACATCAAGGTTAGGAGGTGGTGCACATGATTTCAATTGGTTCAGAGGTGCCCTACATGTATTATTAGTTGGGGACATCACTTAGAGATCATACCTATAGTTCTTGATCTGGATAGGCTATAAGAGGTAAAACATTACAATGTAGAGTTATAGGTGGATAGTGGGCCATTGAGAGGGTGAGGTTGAGTTGATTACATTCAATAAGGTGTGGCATCAGTTTAATTTTATAAAGGGTGTACCAAGTCCACATCCCTAGTATAAGAGGTAGAATTCAGATGTTTAGTTATTAATGATTCAACCTACCCTGATAGTTTTAGATGGTGGTTTTGAGGAGATTCTTATTAGGTACCCTATGGATGATGTATGTTACATAGATGGTTATAAGGCTTGGTACCATCCAATAAATGCAATGATAAATGTGGGTGGAGATGACAGAGGGGTGGGGTTGATGGCTATAGATCTAGCTAGTTAAGATGGATAGGGAGGGGTAGTGTTAGCTCTTGCCCAAGCTTAGATATAGGTGTTTCATGGATATGTGGTTGTATTAGAGGGATAAATCACCATATTACAAGGTTAGCTTTCCTACATTATACGTGAGAGACCAGGCACATGCATCCCTAAGTATAGTTACATAAGAGAGGGACCTATTAAGATAGAGGGTTTGAGTAGGTGCAACAACAAGAGGGCCACAAAGGATAGTTTCATGGTCATGTTACCTAGCCACCACAGAGGACCTCATATACTATGAGGTGATGGTGTTATACTAGGTTCCCTAAGCCATGAGTTATGTAGAGTATAGAGCTAGTTTGGCTAGTGGGCCCTCGATAGCTACTCTAGGTTAGTGGGCTAGTATAGTGTGTTAGGAAAAGGTCCCAAGAGAACCATAACTAAGTATAAATGTATACATAGATGGGTCTAGTGGTAGTGGTGTAGGCCTAATAATACATTCAAATTCATTATTATGATGTATAATTTTGATACTATTATATGCATCAATATAGTGAGATGTATGTTTTTTTGAGAGAGTTGATACATTATTACATGTATTATTTTATTATTATTCAATTTATATGATGTATGTTTTTTTATGTTATATATGATGGATTCTTATGGTTCATGTGGTGCTCATGTTTATGATTATGGTTATGGCTTATGGTTCTTGACTTTTGGTGTATGATGTTAGTGTTCTAGTTAGTAGCTTAGGCATGTGATGCTAGAAAGATAGTTATGATGTTGTGATGTTATTCGTGGATATGATAGTATGTGTTATTGATGGATGTATGATATATGATAATGTAATGGATTTGTTTATGGACATATAGATGGAATGATAAATGGTATATGTTATGATGGAATTCTCATTGATTTGGTTTATGCTTATATCATTGTAATGATATGCTTATAAGCTCATATGATGTGATAATTATAGATGGATAGGTTGATGTTTATGGTTTATAATGATATTCTTACATTGTGTTTAGTGCATAGAGAGATATATGGTGTTTCTTTTTGACACAGTTAATAATGTTCATGCTTTTTATGTGATGTTTATTGTTCATGATTAGAGAGGTAGAATGTGAATATGGTTAAAGATGAAAATACATGAAGTAAGTAGGTAACAAACTAAATGTGTATGAAAGTGATAAGAATCATGAGAGGTATATCTACATGAACTAATAAAAGATAATAAAAGGAACATGATGTCTTTTCATTGGTAAGGATTGAATCATAGCCTAAAGTTGGATTGGATTAGTGAAGAGAAGCCTTTTAGATGCTTCACATTAGCATGCTTATCTTGATAAATAGGTATCTTGATCACATTGTGTCAAATAATCTCATAGTACTATGCACATGATATGTGGATGGAAAATGGGTGAAACTACAATTATTAATGAGACTAGTATGCCTTTCCTATAGGTTTCCAAAGAGGTAGTATAAACAAGTCTGTGTTTATATATAAAGTTTAGACTAATCGATGAAGGATGTCTACTGAGGAGATCTAATTATATATTTTCAAGATTATTGCATTTATGAGAGTTGATTACGACTTTTAAATTTCTTTTTTTTTGCTTGGGGGTTTTTGCTATTTTTAATTTGTTTAAGGTTTGGGGAAGTTGATCAATGTGAGAAGCTTCCAAGAAATTTCTATATTTGAAAAATGATTTACTCAACTATTCTTCAAGGTAATGGTCTAATTTTATGTGCATAGTTTAAATTATTTTCATAATTATCCTTCAAGGGATCATTCCACCTTATGTTTGGTAATATCAAATGATTGTTCAATAACTATCCTTCAAAGGAGTAGTTTGTCAATGCTAAGAATGACCCATAGGTTATTTATGACTTTTGATATTATTTTCACTTGAGATATAATTGCTTATATATGCTCAAGGGATTACCTTTATGAAGGCAAAACTATGTTGACATGAAGGTCCAATCAGTATAAAAGGGGTATAGGTGGCAACAGCCATAGAAACCAATTTTAAAGAGATGGGAAGTACTATGAAAATAATGCCATGGATAGATCCATGGTACCCATAGTTTAATATTAGGTTATAATTTGTGATGGATAATCACATGATTCAATTTCAGTCAGTTACCCATAAAACAAGGGAAGTGAATGTGGTTGTAGGAGATGAGCTTAAGTTAGATAAATGATGATTGTGATCCCTGATTAATAATAAAAGGGATACATATGTGAATAATTGAGAGGCTCAGGTTCTATTTTGCCTTTGAGAGAGGAAAAATAATAATTTCTTGATCCATACGTATGGCTTATGATGTAGGGTCCAAGCCAATTGAAAGAAAATTTTCCCCTTTTGCTTTTCTCTATATTATTTACATGTTGATTTTCCTTGAGAAAAATATATCCAATATTGAATTATTAAACTTTTAAGTGCTTGTTATAGGCACATTTTATTCATTCTTGATAGACACCGAGATGGGAAAGGGTAGCCAAATGATGCTCACCAAGTAGTTCATGTTGAGCTAAACATTCCTAATGATAGTCATTTTTTGAAACAATATCATGAAAAGATATGTGAAGAGAAGGTATTTGGACTTCAAGAGGTAATACATCCTTGACTCAAAACATGAGAGAAAAAGGTGTAGCACATGTAATGGTTTGGATGCTAGTATGGTATTCCCATAAGGCAAAAGGGATTTGCAAGTGTTATTCCCAACCTGAGGCATTAACCATTTTAGTAAGCATGTTGTTAAGGGTTCTGTTAGAGTCTTTGGATTGTCCATTTTCTTATGGGTGATAAGGTGATGAAAAGATAAGTTTAATACCAAATAAATCACAAAGGCCCTTGACTCGTTTATTTTCTAAGGATTTTCCATTATCAGTGATGATCTTATGGGGCACAACAAAATGGTAAATGATATAGTGGGTGATAAATTCAACAATATTTTCATCTTTTATTGAGATAAGAGGAAATAACTTCCACCCATTTGGTAAAATATTTAGTTATGGTAATGATATAATTATGTCATTATGAAGAGTGGGGGTTGACTTCACTGATAAGGTCCAGACCCCATTATGAAAAGGGCCAAAAGTCCACAGAGATGTGAAGACTATTTTTAGGTGAATGATGTAAATTAGTATGTTGTTGACACTTGACACAATTTTTCATATAATCACAATAGCCTTGATTAAGGGTGGGCTAGTAATAACCTAGGTAGAGGATGCATTTTGCCACAATGAGTCCACTAAAGTGGCCACCATATAGACCCTCATGTGTCTCCTTGATAGTGTGAGAAACTATTGGACCACAAAAGCAATAGAATAGGAGGCCATAAAAACCCCATTTGCAAATAATTAATCCAATAATATTATAATGGGAGGTGATCTGAATATACACCTAATGAGTATTCTTAGAGAGGTGAGAGGTAACTATGCCAAGGTGAAGGTAGTTAAAGGTTTGTTGATACCAAAGGTCAGGTAGAATCTCTTCCACACTAAAGATGGTTAGAGTGTCTGATTTGGTGTTAGAAGATTTAGTGAGGTGATGGAAAATGACTAATAGGTTGGAGTCTGAGGGTACTGATAGGATTTGAGAGGCAAGAAAAGCCATAGTATCAACAAAAATTTTGGTAGATCATGGGGTAGTTTGAATATGGTGTTTTTTAAATGATGTTAGGAGTTATATAACTAGTTATCTATATATTTTCATCATTTCATTCTTCCACTTGTAAATGTCATTGAAGTGGTTGACCACAATTTGAGAGTCACCAAAGATATTAATTATTTTGACTCCTAAGGCTAAGGTAGTTTGGAGACCTATTACTAGGGTTCATATTTAGCCACATTGTTGGTGCATTAGAAGTTAATTTAAATGATAAAGTGGTTAATAAATAAGAGGAATAAGGATGATACTAGCTCCCCCACCCCATTGACATTTAAAAACATTGAAAAACATGGTTATGTGATTGGTAAAATCCATTTGAGATAAAATTGTGATTGACACATCTAGAAATTCAAGAGGGGGAGGTTAGGTGTCATTTAGGGGTTCATCGGCCAATTAATTGGTAATGACTTGCCCTTTGATTAATTTTTACTTGAGTAACTCAAGGTCAAACATAGTTAAAAGAATGATCCACTTAGACATATGTTAGTTTTGGTATGGTTTAGAGTGAATGTACTTGATTGGGTTGGTATTATTTATGATAAAAGTTTTTGTGGTTAAGAAGGTAGTGGTGAATTTTGGTGGCCATGAAGACTAGATCCAAGCAAAGTTTCTCAGTATGTGTGTACCAAGTCTCATACTCAAAAAGTGTGCAGTTAATGTAATAAAAAACTTGTGCTTTATGGTGTTCATCCCAATGGGGAAGAATTACCCCTAGGGAATGGTCAATGGTACAGATATAAAGGTATAAAGGTTGCTTGTCCTTAGAATGTGTGAGGACAGGTGGAGATAGAAGGTACTCTTTGAGTATATTGAAGGCCTTTTGACAATAAACATTCCATTTAAAAGAGATGTCCTTTTTTAAGAGGTGGTGAAAGAGTTGACACTGATCAAAGAGTTGGGAGATAAAATGGTGAATGGATTGGAGCTTCCCCTATAAACTATGAAGTTTCTTAAGATTGGATGGAGGTATCATCTCAATGATGGCTTTGATCTTGGTTGGGTCAACCTTGATTCCTCAAATGGAAGTGATGAAGCCTATAATTTTTCCAGACAAGATCCCAAAAATACATTTCTTCGGATTAAGGTGGACATGATAATGGATAAGTCACTCAAAGATAATCTTGAGAATGGTTAAGTGGTCTTAGTAAAGTTTGGACTTTCTAAGAAGGTCATCCACATAGTCTTTGATGATTGTATGGATAAGGTCATGACACATTGGTAGGTTTCACCAACATTTTTAATACTAAAGGGCATGACTTTATAATATAAATTCCCCCATAGGGTGATAAAGGTAGTTTTGTGATGATCTTTAGGGAAAATCAAAATCTAATTATAACCTAAGAATCTATCCATGAGTGATAACATCTCATGGCCTGCTATGAGATCAATAAGTTGGTTAATGTTAGGTAAAGGAGATTCATCATTTAGGTAGGTAAGGTTGAGGTCAAAAAATTCCACATAGATATGTAGTCCCATGTGGCTTTAGTGATAGGCATGAGGTTCTAAACCCACTAAGGATAATCAATAAGTTAAATGAAGTTGACAAAAAGGAGGCATTAGATCTCTTTTTTGACAAGGAGAGATATGTGAGGATACATGCAACAAATTTTATATCTCACAATCTTTGCATCATGATTAGTCACAATGTTGTGGGTGGGAATGGTGGGTTTAATATCAAGCATATCAACATATGACTAGGTGAATTTAGTACTATGGTCCTAGAGGAAGGTAGATAAGTCTTGTAGTTCCTTAAGGGTGAGATTTTGGCCTAGTTTGATAACATGGGGGTTATTCAAAGTGCCTATGTCAATATATATGGTGGGTTCATTCAACATGGTTAAGGTCTCTAGAGGTAAGTATTTATGGATGGAGGAATTAGGTGTACCAAGGTAGGTGAGAATGGAATCATCATCCTAACATTGGACAATGTGAATGGTAAGAGAGTATTATCTTACTAGTTTAGGATTGACTAAAGGGATAGATATGAGTGTTCCTTCCTTTTGATAAGTTAGGGTGTCAAGGGTAATCATTTTTATGGAAAAAAAGTTAGGTGGGATGATATCCTCATCCTCACCCACAAGTGGAGGGAGTGTTGGTGAGGAAGGGATCTTTTCTTTAACAATGGTAGCGGTAGTTTGTTTGGATTTCTTCTTAATAGGTAGAATTAAACCAAGGCCATGATTCTCATGAGGATTTTGGTTCTCAATAAAATTTAATGTGTGTGGGCCATGCTCATATCATCCTAAACCAAATCCATTCTAAGAACATATATGAAAGTATAGTTTGGTGAAGTCTAGGTTGTCTAAATAAGAGAAGGTGGAGGTGAATGGTTTAGGTGAATAAGGAGTGGTAGCAGCATTAAGTGACTTGGCAATTCACCCACAATTAAAGTGGGTTTAATAGATTAGATACCCCAAAGGGATAATGGCTCCAATGTTGGGGTCATAACCTAGTTGGTGGTTGATCCTTCCATATAATTAGGGAGTTTGAAAGGCATTAAAGGTGAGGAGGTAGTATTCTCCAAGGGTAAGGTGTTGAAAGGTGGGTTCTAAAGGATTAGTGATGGGTATTTGGTATATGAGGATAGATGAACTGGTAGATGCCTTAGTGGAAGGAGAAGTAATGGCTTATATTTCTATAGGTAAGAGCTTGGTGGTGTTTATTTGTAGTTCTTTATATGGAAGTAGGAAAATGTCATTAGGTTGGTAGGTCATATTTCATATTATAAAAGGGCTAGGGTCAACTTGTACGATAACAACTTGACCTTTATGTTCTAAATTGACACAATGATGGAGGGTGAAAGGTACACAACCCATGGCTTGGATCCAAGGTCTCCTAAGTAAAACATTGTACTAAAATTCACCTTAGACCACATAAAAGAGTTTGGGGAGCATGCGAGGTCCTATCCAAATGTGTAGGATGATGGTTCCCAAGGTAGTGGTCATAGTGACATTAAAGGATCTAAGGACAACTAAAGTTTTAAACATGACATTGTTTAGTATCTTGATTTTCTCATAGGCATGGGAAGAGAAGATGTTGATATTAGCTCCCCCATTGATCATAACCCATTTGATGTAGGTTTGGTTGATCTGGGTTGTAATAAAAATAAGGGGATATAGGTCCTCAAGATGGACAAACGATATCTCTAAGTCCTTGAAGGTAACAAGGGTGGAAAGTTAGAGATTGCCTATGAAGACCTCTATAGGTTGGGAGTCTCTTGGTCTAACCTTAATAACTTGAATAGCCTCTATCATGGCCTGATGATGGTGGGGTAAGGTGGAAATGAGCTCGTAGAGGCTCATCTTAGCTAGGATATGGTGAAGTTATTTAATAATGACCCTCCTGATGGATTTGGAGGGGTTTACCTCTAAGGTGCCTAAGATGGTAACTTTGGGCATTGTAGATTGGAGGTCTAGATCTAGTTTGGTTTAGGGTGAGTTGGTGGGTATTTCCATGGAATGGACACTTTGGCCTTTAATTTATCCTTTTTTTGTGATCATGTGACCATATTTAAGGTATAGGTAGAGGAACAAGGTGTGATGGGGGGGTTGGGTAGATTATCCATCACTCTAAGGTGAGATTAGGGGATTAGGAATGTGTTTGTGACTGTATCTTGGGTATATTGGTGGAGAAATGGGTGGAAGGTCATCTACTAGAAGATCATCCTCATCATAGAGTTGGTGGATAATATCCTAGAGAGATTTTCAAATTTTTGTGCCATGCCCAAGTGTCCTATGATAGGAGCAAATTTCATGATCATCATACTAGGCTGGCTTCAGACCAAGAGGATTGAAAGTTATGATAGAACATAATGTGATGTAGGAGGTCTACAATAATCTTTGAATACTGGTCATATATGATTTTTCAAGAGGTAAGAAAGGTTTAGGGATCATGGTTTGGGTTGGTAAGATGAGCATGTTGGTGGACATAGGTTTGGTGAGAAACGTTTAGGTAAGGTGGTATTTCTATTTGATGGTTTTGGTCTGGGTATGTTGGTAGTTAGGGTGATTGAGTTTGATGTTCTAAATATTGGTAATCCAAAAAGGACCGGTACATCAGATAATAAGTGGGTTGGTATAGTCAATGGCAGTGGGTGACAAGTTAAAAATGGGTTACTTTTTAAGCAAAGTGGAAGGGTAAGACCCTAAGATAGAGGGAAAGGTAGAGGGAGGTAGAGTCTTAGTCATGTATCCCTTCAATGTTTTCATCCTCTTAGTTGGCATGGGTTGAGACCTAGGTATAAGCTTGGGTAAAGTTAAGTCTACCTTCAAGGATGGGTGAACCAAAATCTAAGTAAAGAAGGCACCAAGAGTTTTGAAAGGTTTGGTTAGTAATGTGGTGGTTATTTTGGTTAATTGAGAAGGTGAGGGGTTGGTATAAGTTTAGATTGGTTTAAGAGGTGGTGAAGAGATGATGGATAGGTTGTTTAAAGTTCTGTTATAAGGTTTAGGTTTGTTAATGTAGGGAATCCCTAACTATTGATAGAAAATGGTTTGATCCATGTCTAGTTTTGTAGCCATACCTAGCTTTTGAATGAGTTTGGAAAAGGGTTTATTTACTAGCCTAGCCTCTTGGGTAGTGGGTGTTGAGGAGACACCTATGGGTTGAGGATGAGGGTTTATATCCTCATTCATTTCCTTAAGAAAGGGAGGTACATTTAGGTTGGGTGGACACTCCATGAAGGGTGCTTATGAAAAATTTACTCCCTTATTCATGATGTCCATAGTTTTGGCTTGGTTTGTAGTTAGGGGAGATGGTGGGATAGGAATGGTTGTCTATTTATGTTGGCTATCCAAAGGGGTGGTTGATGATTCTAAAGCCTCTATGAGCAAAGTTAAGGAAAAAGAAACCTCCTTGGTTTGGGCCTTTTAAGGAAGGGATAGTGACTTCACCACCTAGGTAGATGAAGTGGGGAAAGAGTAGGTAGGTTGGATGATAGGCATATATAGGACCATATTGATCATGTGGGCATCATGAGAATATCTATTTTATTTGTCCTTAGATTTGATAGGTGCATGGTAGGGAAAGGGTTTCCTAAAAATTTCAAAAGCTTGATTTTGAGGGGCATTGGGATTATCTAACATGAGTTCCCCTTTGTTGATAAGACTCTAGACAACATTATTGAAAGTATTACATCATATAACATCATGTCTAATTACGTTATGAAAATCATATGGGTAATTTTCATTATACCATGCAAGTGCTAGATGAGAAGAATCAAACTATCAGGGAGGTTTGATGGGTGAAAGTTGTATAAGGTTAGCTTTTATTATCTTCTCTAGAACTGAGGTATAAGGTTCTCCAAGTGGAGTGAATAATTTTTGGTTTCTTCAGATTAGGTTCCTTGCATTTTGATTAGAGGTAATAGGAGATTTTTTTTTATTGACATTCAGTAGAGGAGCAGTTTTAAGGATGATGGCATTCATAGTTCCCCTGGTCTTGGTGCCAATATTGGCTTTGGTTTCCTATTTTGGAGGAAGAGGTCCATTGGTCTTGAAGGTAGATTTATTTTTTGTAACTTCAATTTGCCCTCATCTATGGCCTAGTTTTATATTTTATGTGAAATGGTAAAATCCTCATCAAAAATTTTAAAGCTTTGGACATGCAGTGTAGAATATATTATTTTGGCACAAGCTTGAGAAAAAAGTTCTATAAGTTTAGGTTGAGTTAGGGAGCATTAAAGCTAATTAATCAAGATTCTCTAATAGGTGACAAAATTGGAAATAGACTCATCATCAAATTTCTTGATAAAATAGAGGTTTGTGATAGAGACCTTCTTGGAAATGTTAATGGAAAAGTGATCTAAGAAGACTTGTGCTAGTTGGGTGAAAGAAAAGATGGAATGCTTGGTGAGGGAACTATACCAGTTGAGTGTTGGGATGGATAAAGAAATGGTAAAGGTTTAAAGGACAAGGGAATCATCATAAGCAATCATGTAACATTCATTCATAAAATACCTAAGCTGTTGTTGGGGTCCTCCTTACTTTGAAATTTGGTAAATTTTGGAACCTCCCATTAAGGAGCGTAAGGTCTAATGGGGATAAAAGGATGAATAGGTTTTTTATAAATCTAATCATAGGATAGGATGTTATGAACACCTAAAATGGATGACTCAAAGTTGGTCATCTTATCCATGAGCATTTTCATTAGGTCAATTTGAGGTGGTGCACCAAAAGGATTGTAAGATTGATATTGTGGTTGAGGTTGGGCAACATATTGGTAAATTTTTGGAAGTTGAGAGGCTACCACATATTGGAATGTGGATGCTAAAGGTTGGGTAGGGTATGTGGATGATGGTGGTTGGGTAGTGGGTATATATCCTTGTGGGTTAGGGATGTGTCCTAGATTGGGTGCAATAAGTAACTGTTGAGGAGTCCTTATGGATTGGGCATGGGTGGTAGTTGGGTTGGTGACAAGAGGTGAGGTAGTGACCTTTATGCTAGTGGGTGGTGAAGTATAAAGGACATAAACCCCTAAGCTTGGTAAAGGGGTATTGATTTATAGGTTAGGTTTGAGAGAGGGGAGGTTGGTAGTGTTGATGGTGGTTTCTCTAGAAACAAGTGGAGAATGATGGGTTAATGGTTGTTTTTTCCCCAAGGTAGAGGAGTCATTAGTAGGGGTAGAATGTGTTAGGGTAGTGGTTAGTTGGATAGGTTGGTTTTTAATTATGGCATCTAAGGGGTTAGTAGATGAAGATGCCTAGGTGGTTGAAGGTTGGGTGGTGATCAAGGCAATATAGATACCCTTCATAAGGTGGGATGGCATGACATAATGAAGATCATAAGGTGGAGTTAAAACTAGGATATGGTGAGGGGAGGTGTTAAGATAGTGTTGAAGGGTAACTAGATTATTATCTAAAAAAGTGGTAAAATCCATGTCTCCTTGGGGAAATACCTAAGGAAAAGTAGGGTTTCCCAATGGATGAGGTGAATCTTCTACCTCAAAGATGTACTCCATAGATAAGGAGGTAGAATAGGTAGATTTAAGTGTTGGGTTCTGTTCTACTAGATTTCTTCACTAGTGGTGAGTGAGAACCATACAAGAAAAAGGGAAGAGAAAACAAGAACAAACTCACCACTCAAAAAATAATAAAATAATAAAATGATTAAGGCAATAAAGACACCCATTATGATTAGGTCTCTTCATTAGTTTTAATCTTTCTTTTATCTTATGCCTTAGTTTATGAGAATATGTGATAGAAATTGGCTTGTAGATCATGTACTATAGAAGCAATCTATGTTTGGTTTCAAATCGTTTGTGTGATCAAAATAATATATATTGGAATCAATACATGGCTTGGTATTGGGTCCTAACCCCTCACTTCATAGTCTTGTAGTGAAAAGGGTGTCAGGTACTTAGCCAATATATATATTGATATCCAAAGTTTATACTCAACCAGAGAGCTGAGTTGTTCCTCCACTTGGTAATGATCTCCAAGTAGGATTGTTGGGAAAGGGTAAGGTGATCACTAGGTGATGAAATCCTAATTGGGCCTGATTTAAAAATGTTTTGATGTTTGATTGATGAAAGTTGTCTAGCTAGTGTGTGAAATAAAAGTGATGCTACTATAAGATTGCTATGATTTAATTAAAAGTAAACTAATGTTAGAAGCAATCAATAGATGTAGTTGATTTCAAACCAAAAAGAAAATTTAGTCTCAATTATATGCATAGATAGAGAGAAGAGCATACAAATTCAAAGAAAATATGAGTAAAGACTCTAGGTCTCATCAGGCATGCCAAAATATTTCATGTAAATTTTCAATTAAGTTATAAAAAAAGAGAGAAAAGAAAATCAATACGGGTATGGTTGAAAAAGCTATTTGATTATGCATGTATTGAATCAGAAGATTATGAAGAGATCCTCTTTGTCTTGGGAGGAAGACCTATAGATAATAAATACCTAAATCAAACTTATTGATAGCAAGATCCTAAAAGTGAGAGCTTCCTTAGCAGTTGTCAATCCACATATTTCAAATAATTAGGTTCACAAAACTATTAATAATGTACTTGAATTAATTAAATAATATTACTAAAAGTGAACACAAGAATGTTAATTAAGAAAGTAGACTAGAAATGATCAAATTGGTGATAAACTAATTAATACTAGAGTTAGAGGGTGAGGGTATGCTTCAAAAAATCTAAAAGAGGCCCACAAATAGTCAAAAACATATAAAACTATATTTTATTTGGGATAGGTAGGTGAGAATTGTTTTTTTTATTTTTACTACCTTAGGTGACCATCGATGGTTCAAGTGACCATTGGTGGTTATGCCTAATCATCAGTGGTTTGGGTTTGACCGTCGATGGTTAACTATGTTTTTCTAGGTTTGATCAATAACTAAATGAGGGATTCCATAGATGAATTTTGAGAGTTGGGAAATGGATAGGTTGATTTTAAAATGGAATAAAAGTATGTGAATAGTGACAAACAATCACTTGTCTTACTAGAAGTTGATTGGGTGAGTGGTTGGCATAGTTAGCTTGTGGCTGAAATTTGGCTTGATTCTAGTAGAGTAATGGTACCTAAAAGATCAATTGAGAGGTGCTAGTGAGTTGTCTCTCAATAATATGGCTTGATAATGCTTGATAATGATGATAACATTTATTGACCTATAAAAGAAAACTCTTGGATACTTGAGCTCCTAATAATTATTGTAGATGCATTTAACCTCCTAGGCCTGTCTCTCATATAGGCACAAGTAAGAGCTAGAAGTGAAGGTGTAAGTGGGTCATCTAAATATAATTTGTGCATGTAAAGGCTTGTAACATATATTAGACAAGGTTATATTTAGAAATGGGTCAGTGAAAATTGCATAATCTTGGCTAAAAGGTGGATCCTAATTGTAGATGGTCAGGGGTTCCCAAGGCTAATCATTGATGGTCAGGGTCCACAAGAAAAGGGTCTTAATGGTTATGGTCATTTAGTTAGGTGAAAATGAGTGGAAATTGGTTGGCTTAAGCCTAATAGGTATAGGTTGGTCCCAAGGGGATCCTAGGGTAGGTCTAGGGGCATTTTGACAATTGGAAGCACAGGTGTGCATATTTCCAATATCTACACCTAGCCTAAAATGTGTCCTACTACATCAATTCTTAATATTATCACTCACACACTTTTAAAATAAATTAACCATAATATACAATCTTCATTCCAATATTATAAATCAAACATATAATTAATAGTTAAATTTATGATTGAGTTATAAAATTTTCAAAGTAAATATGTGTATTTTGATTACATCATCCAATTTTAAGTTTTAGCCTAAATTTAATACACATGAACCACACCAAGTTATGAATATGAAATATAGTGTGTACTAAACATTTAAACTAGTTTGATTACTCATCTTGAGAAAATTAAAAACATCTATAAAAAAGAGACAAACTAATCCCCCAAACATAATCTAACAAGTTAATATTTTAGTTATTTATAGGAAAATAAAGTTAGAAACATTATAGGAGACAACATAGTCATTTAATCTAAAAATATTGTTGAAATCAAAGGTAAATTTGTAAATAATTTTAAAAATATTAAACCCTCCTATTAGGATTTGTAATAATCACCATGGGATAGAGTTGAGAATTAGTTATATGACATATGGATGATGATAAAAATAATAAGAAGCCACATCCATCCATTTAATAATATAAAATATTTCCCTAGTAACTAACTCTTATGATAACACTAAAGAATTAATTGACAACTATAAATACCTTCACACCACCATTTTACTACATTTTGATTAGAGGACTCTAAGATAAATATTACACACAAACATATAATTATGAGGATGATAAATATAAGATTAAACCTTAGAAACTATGAAAGAATGATTATTTTTTCATAAAACATGCAGAGTTATTTATTATAAGGCTATAGGCACAAATTTTTGATGAAAATACTTGTGATAGATTCTTTTTAACAACCTATTTGATGTTGTGATAATTTATAAAGACACAAAACCTATACATGAGATGAAAAAAATTATCGATATTAATGACGAAGTACAAATATGGATCCAATTATACCCTAAACTAAGGTAGTAGTATTGAGGTAATACATTATTCTAGATAAGGATATACCTCAAAATCAAAATTTATATTGATACTCGTGAAAGTTTGGGCTCATAACCATTTATCTATTATAACCTTAGCCTTTGGACTCCATAAATACTAAAATGTGGATCAGTTAATTCTAAACTTGTTTAGTTCCATACATATAAATGCTATAAGACCAATTATATTCAACTATAGTCAGCACATAGCTAGTGTATAAATCATGAATTTATCCATTTCATCCAATTCAAATAAATCATGTACTTATATGTAATATGTTACATATTTCTATTTTTTAAACAAAATACTTTCACATCAATTACTTTTTTGAACAAGGAAAAGAGAAAATGGTTTTTAATGGTGTCCTCAAATCAAGAGGTTTGGATTTTAATATAGTTATTTTTTTCTATATAAAATTCATTATTCTATTATACCTGAGAATATATGAATGTTGTATAAATTAGTTATAGCTCTTATGCCTATATTCTTATGTTGACTATTATATGTTTGAGGATAATACAATTATAATATTCTATGTAAAACATGTAAACCCTTACATATTACCCAAGTATTTTTCACAAAATGTTTTATTTATAATACACTAGAAAATTGAATGAGATAGATGGTCATTAATTTAATGATAAAAATAAGAAATGTATTTTACCCAGTTAAAAAAATTATAAATGTCTCACCTTCTCAACAGAGGATTTAAGGGAAAGGGTTGTCTATTGAGGTAATATTAAAAACTTTTATGTCAAACCATGTTTAGATAATATGTTAAGTGGATGCATGATCCTAAAGGCATATTTAGCCTTAATGTAAAAAAATATAATTACCCCTTTCATTCATGATAAAAGTCCCAAACTATAAAAGATGGAAACTAATATTTATTACGAAGAATCAATAGAAGGTCTAGCTATTTTAGCTCAATAAAATATATTTACAATAACCCAAATTTTGGTTCATTTTTTGAAAGAATCTAAACTAATAAATTAAATAAAATTTTATGATATGTGTCATCAACCCTTTTAGGATGGAAATGTTCATATCATACTCAAATACCATTTGAATTCATAAAATGGTCCACTCCTAAATAATATAAATGGCGTAAAATGTGTTGTGAGAAAGGAGATGTAGTAACACAATTTCCCTTGATGAAGGCATTGCATTTTCGTAATAGTTTAATCAAGAGAACCCTCAATATTTATTTGAGGGAGACTTGTATTCTAATTAATAATAAATATATGATATGTCAAATTATCTACCACAAAGAAACCTAAAAATATTAAAGAATATTCAAAGGAAACAAACATATTTCAGAAATAATGATATACTTATAGAGGTATTGAAGTTGAAGGATAGGAGAATTGGATTAATGTTTTTGTAGATACTTAGTAAATTATTATTTTGGTTGGTTCTCTTAAAAAATCAAAAATTCCAAAAGATAAAGTTAATACTTAGATAAAGTTAGTGTCAAGGTGACTTATGTGAAATTCTTTGACAGTTTCCCAATAAGATTTATGCCTTCTACTCAACAAATTGTTAAGAAGTTTTGTCCATTCCAACATCATAAGATAACTCCAAAGGATAGTCATGATAAGGAATCATCTACCAAGAATCTTGAGTTATATTTCATAGGTCCTAGTACTACTTCATAGTCATTTACTTATTCCTCTATTGTAGGTAATAAGGTTTTATATTATTCCCCTTAAATTTTTTTTTGCATAGCTAATAAGACCTAGTAAAATGCATTAAATCCAGTAATTATATCAAATACTAGCTAATAAGACCTAGTTTCAAGCCCGCATAATTATCCAGGTACATGTTATATGAATATAATTAGTGTTTCCACAACCATGTTTTTTCGTCTCACTAGAATTAATTGTTTCACCCTCCACACAAGTTGTAGTATAGTCATTTCCCTCTTATGTGCTCATGTTAAGACCTTGTGACTCTACAATTCCCATTCTAAAACAAAAAATTTTGAGGCCACTAAGCTTGTCAAACTATTTTGAATAATAATTTGTGTTGTTGGTAAAAAAACAAAAAATAAGAAAATATTGAACTACACTAAAGTTGTCACTAGCAAGATCTTAAAAAAAAACTATTTGGATAAATAGATTTAAAATGGATTTATTAACCCATATTAAATAAGGATTGAAATTAAAATAAGGCACACTTAATAAAAGGTAGAATGGGTTTAGGTATATTTTATACCATATACAATAGAAGCAAGATCAATTTCAAAAATAAAATTTCCAAAATAGTTCACCTAGCTTACATGGAAATAGTGAGGAAAATGAAGAAATCTAAAAAATATAATTTTAAAAAATGATAAGGAAAAAGGAGTGCCTTAATATAAAAAAATTGAGAATTCTAAATATATACTAAATAGAAGTGATCATCTAGTGATTAATTTGAGAAAAAACCTTTTACATGAATCCAACTTGTTATGCTCATAAATCAAGATCATGTCCTCCAATAAATAAAATAAAACTAAATATGTTAAGGTAATTTTAAGGACACTTAAAAATATCAATGGGTAAAACTTTGAAAACTTGAAAAGTATATAATGCTTAGATGTGAATATCTATACAAGTTTGAAATTCATGTAAGTATAATTCAAAGTTGAGTTTTAATAAATTTCTCCTATTATGTAAGATATAATAGATAAAACATTAGGATTGATAAAAAAGGCATACCATGAGTATAGAAGAGTTTTAATCACACAACATCTTTGATAAAATGGAATTATCTTAATAGTTACACATTTATCTTAGAAATAAAGTAGTTTATTCAAAAAAAATGTTCATTCATGGTTTAGACCATCTATAAGAAATGAAAATAGAGTGGAAGTTTTGGTTATATTGGGTACACTAACTAATTTTAGAAAAGATCAAGGATAATTTATTAGGATAGATTCAAATATATATTGAAATATAAGGTGGAAGATGAAATTGTTTTATCAAATTAGGAAGAATATCCCATGGTTTAAAACATTAGGAATATAAGATCGATATTATTTCCATAGTCCATGTATTCTCTATTCTCTTTATCATCTTAATGATGGTTCATAGAGTGTGACTCAAAATGTTGATTCAAACTTACTAACATGATTATATCCATGATAATTCACTACATCATAAATATACTTTAGCCAACTCTAAAATTGCATCTGGGAATGGAGGGTACTATTAAAAAACATTTAGACTTCATCCATTGGTTAGCAAAAGATATTTTTTAGGTTTATACAGTTATAAATTCATAATATGTATGTAATAAGACTCTAGCACATTTAGTTCCACCAATTCCAATGTCAAGTGATTATATAATTTAAAACGATAATAAGTGGTTGTTATTCTAAGTTAATTTCATTAAAGATTATTTACTATCATAATTTTATATTTTAAATTTTGTTCCAAATTAATATTAAATTATATTATTTTCTAAAATAATATATATCTTAAGCTGAAGTAGATATTTATTATCTGAATTTGAATGATACATTTGAAATCTCGCATGCATAATTAGTGAATAGTCTCAAATTAGCTTGATTACTTTTTTAGTTAATGGTAAAAGTGTGTATATTTATAGGATCCCATAACCTTTACATAGATAAAAGATAAAATGATGAATCTATAAGACAAAAAACTAGCCTATAACCAATAGGTAGACATGAAACCCATAAACTTTGGATAAACTTTAGAAAACAATCCCATAAAGTGTAGTAAAAACCTAAAGAGAAATAAACCACTATAATTAATTAGATGAGTACTATAACTCTTTGGGAGACTCCTTAAAATCCTTTTGGTTATGGATATTAATGTTTTTGGTGCCATATTTATTATCCTTCTCTTTGGTTTTTTTCTTCTTTTATTTCTTCTAGTTCTTTTACTTGGCCCATCACTGCTACCATCATTAATTATTTTATTAGATTTATATTAATCTTTATTATTGCCCATATCCAACCTTTTATTTCCCTTCTGCCAATCCTCTTTAACATGACCCACCTTAAACTATAAATTATATTTAATTATTATATAATTACTATATCATACACACATAAATAAAACATAATTATTATCTATAAATTATCAAAAAAGTTAATGCACCACCATTTTCAAAAAGTTATATATTGTAAGTAAGATTCATAATCTATGAAGGATTTTTTAGAGCCCATGACTAGTATGCCTTTATATTTGGGTTCACATCATTATTATTATTATTATTATTATTATTATTATTATTATTATTATTATTATTATTATTATTATTATTATTATTATTATTATTATTATTAATTAATTAATTCAACCCAAGCTTGATATATATTATAGGTTTATGCCTATAACTAGTGTAAGAACTAGGATTTCATGAAATAATATTTTCATTAGTGTAGGTCTTAAGTCCCCTTTCTCATTCCATACTTCATTGACCCCATGTAATTATTTTTACCAAATACTATTTTACCGTTACCCCACATAATTAGTAAAATTAATTATTGTTTCACTTACCTAATTGATTTTAACTACTTACAAAAACTAAAATCTATCTAAATCTATCAGAGCATAATAAAGGTAAAATGTTTTAAACCCCTAAAAAATCCCTCATAGTCCAAATCCATTTAATAACTTAAAGCTAGTTTAAACCTACGATTGAAACAATTATAATAGCCTTTGGTAAAAATAGGCTATAATTGATATTGATCCCTGTGATTGATGTCAATTTGATAGAATTGACATCAATTTAAGCATAGATCTACCTTAATAAAAAGGTGGTAAATTTACACTTAAACACTAAAGGAATTTCTCTGATATGACTGCAAGACAATTGTTCACCTATCAAATAGCCACATTCCTACATCAACCCTCAACATCTACCCAAATTTCAAAAGTTAGCTCAACAACCTTGTAATTACTACAAATTTGGAACACTATAAAGGTGAGTACATTTTAATTATTCCTACCAAGTCTGATTTTCTATGTTTTGTTTTACATTTCTATTTATCACCTTTATCATTCCTAAAGCATCATAAAATATCATAAACTCATCAAACCAATCCTTAGCTTCCTATTTTAAGAATATTGTCTATACTGTAAGAATAAAAGTTGATTCATAGAATTAACAACAATGATTTAGGATCAATATTGATCTCTATTTAAAATATTATCTATTTACAATCCAAACTTGTTTCTATTAGCACCCCTAAATTAAACTTAATCATCTATTTCCTAAACCAATGGCTTTACCTATAGATGATATTGCCAAATTTTCACATGAAGTAATCACCATTCATGATTTACCTATTATCCCACATCCTTTCCTCATCGATCAAAATTACATTCCTTTTTGATTTAGGACTCTAGACAATTATATTTTCCCTTGCCATAGAGGCCATTTCTAATTGGTTAGAAATCATACAAGCAGAAGAATATTCATTTTAAGCTTATTAGTACATTCATTTTATTAATCTTAATGGAATGGATGTAGATTAATTTAAATTATTCAAATTTCATATTTGTATTTTTATATGCATTTTTTAATTTCCTTTACTATTTTTATATGCTTAATTATTTCATAAATTCAATTGACATCATTGTTAAGAAGTGTACCACTTCCTAGGACTAGTCTAGTACTAGGCAACCCATTAACATATCCTATTAGTCAAATCTTTTTTTATTTTTCTCATGTGTAGGTAGTCATTCCTAGCTAAAAATGATCTCCCACGTTCATTGGATAAATAGTGCACAATCTTCCAAATAACAAGTCTTAAAGCCCTGTATTTTAATTTATGTTTTTAGTAGTCTGTTTTATAAAAGAATGAACAAAAACCACTTAAACATTCTGACATGCTTAGTGGGACCCTTTTGGGCCTCATTTTTATTTATAACTTATTCTAGTTTTTTTTCATTTAGTAAAACTTTTTATCCATGGTCATTAAAATAAAATTATATATATATATATATATATATATATATATATTCACCATGTTTAGTCTAAATCATTTTTACACACACTAATAAATCATGATAATTTTAAAATAAATAATCAAACAAATCCTACAGAGTAAACACACTTGGATTTCATCACCAAGGGGAAAATAAACCCAATATTCTAGCTGATTATAAATAATTTGATGATAGTATAAAGGCTAAGCACCTAACACCCTTATTATTATGGGATCATGAAGTGAGGGGGTAGGCCCCAATACCAATCTGTGTACTACCACCAACATAGATTGAGGCCTCACTATATCTTTACATATATCAAATATTTCATCTTCAAACAAACCCAAAACCAAATTTAGCTTACCACTTCTTAGGACCTTTTGTTAACCCAATGCCCCATCACATTATAAAGGCTTATTTATTATGAATATTAAAATAGTTAAGTAAAATTAAATATAGTGTGTATTTTATCCTCACTAAAATGAGATAAGTAAAAAAATTTATGTGATTTTACATTTATCCTTTGTTTTTATTACTTTATTACTACATGGTTATAATATGACAACAATCATAGAGATAAACTGAGTCACCATATTCATCTTCCTTAATGTAACATTATAAAATCCCCCTAACTCTCCTAAATCCATCAGGAATGGTCTCACTCAAACTTACCATTAGGATGATCTTGATTTTGAAAATACATTGATGATAATTTAGTCACCCTAAGTCATTATCTTACCATACAAACCATACAGATTCCTATTTCTCCTCAAGGCCAATCCTCCCAATTTTTTAATAGCATGCCACTAGAAACATATGATGGGTACAAAGTGGCCATGGTTCCCTCTTCCATCAACCCACCACCACTAATAGGTTCCAATACTAGCATGACACAACCTCTAGATACCCATCTACCATTAGTATCTAGTAGCCCTACTATAACTATTATTTAAACTCAAAACATTACTAGACCACAACTTACAGCCAATCGAATACCCTTTACTAAACTTAATAATTTAGTATTATCCATCTTGATGACTCTCCCTTTGATCCAAAAAAATGTAACCTTGAATCCCTAACACATCACTCAACCTCCACCATCCATGCAAAAATCCCTTGATTCAAACACTCCAATAACAAATCCATTTAATTACTCAATATTGTATTCCATTCCAACCCCTTGTGACTAATTATATTAACCCATCCTAATAAAAAATCCTACCCCTATTATTCTCATAGTATATAGTTGCATCTCAATTTACCATTACTACTCATTCTAGCTATCCCATTTCATAACCACTCCCAACTTAATTTCCCCTCATCAACATTTGAAAAAAATGCTTTAGGAGGTATCCCTCAATGCAATTCCCAACTTGACCTCATGCACATCTTCATTGATAGGATGGAAAACTTATAAGTTTGTACCTTTGGGAAAAATAACATGCTTACATATGAACAAATTTGTAATGAACTTACTAACCCCACCATTCCAATCAGGCCATATCCATCATAGTAGGAGCTTCCCAAGTTTATGAAACTAAAAAATAAGGAAGATCCTCAACATCATATTAGGGTATTTAGGCATGTATGATATCTTATATCCCATGATGATGCCCTCCTTTGGATGAGTTTCCCTATGTCATTAACATGGATAACTTTAGATTGGTATAATTATATCACCCAACATTATCTATCCTCATTTAGACAATTAGCATAGATTTTCTTAGAACACTTTTCAATTAATATCACAAATAAAATAACCATCAACAACCTATACGCCAATAGATAATTTGAATATGAGTTTATTATAGACTTTATGTCCAAGTGGTAAGGCATTATAAATCAATTAACATTCTCCCTTCCTCAACCTAAATTGATTGAGTTATTTTTAAGGTCATGTGAAAAACATATATCATCAATGCTCTAAGTTAAATCATTTAAAACATTTGATGAAACCTTTATCATGGACTGTAAGCTATAAATTTGAGATTTAGAAGGGAAATTTAAGTTACAAAATCAAAATTTTAAACCTGATCCTTCCAAAGGGAACAAAAATCCCAAACCAAAAGGCATAGATAATTTTTTTCCTAAATTTAACTCCTCCATTGATGACAAACCAAATAAGCTCTTCCCAGATTTAACCACCCAAAAAATTAACATGATTTACACCTAGATAATACATGCCCTTATGGGAATATTATGATGATATATTAGATAAACTATTAGAATTAGTGGTTATTTAACTCCCTTAAATTAGACCTGTTGATGAATCTTGATCGAAACCTAATTGGTATAAAGAAAGTGACTTTTTCACTCACCATTACATACCTGATCATGAGATCACTATATGTTTCTATTTCAAAATACTTCTCTAAAACCTCATCAATTGAGGGGAGTTATAGGTGGATAATCCAAATTCTCCTCAAAACCAATAATTTAACATCTTTAGGTATCCATTCCCAAATCATCTATCCTCATCTAATTATG
Source organism: Torreya grandis (assembly GCA_037957365.1). Classification (NCBI taxonomy): domain Eukaryota; kingdom Viridiplantae; phylum Streptophyta; class Pinopsida; order Cupressales; family Taxaceae; genus Torreya; species Torreya grandis. The sequence goes on along the minus strand of JARHVA010006264.1, from coordinate 352,382 downwards.
TACAAAAGAAAATGGGAGGCACCCTAACTCAAGACACCAAAGTAATAAACATTGTTCATGATCAACTTCTACTAAAAGAAGTTGATAATACACCTAAATCATCTATTGAAGTAACAAGAATATTTAAGCTCCTTATAGTAGATACTTTAAAACCATTTAAACCAACTAAATTAATTTCTACCATCCACTCAAACCTCCTTTATCTCATTACATATGATCCTCTAGAAGAAACATCATTCAATGCATCCAAATTCACCCACAAAAACTAGAAGATATAAAAGTTACTCCAACCACATGGGATAATTACCTTTGCATGCCAAAGGGTAAATTTTTAAAACACCCACCTATAAGGCTTGAACTCCCCTAATATCCAAAAATGATGTCCTGATAAACATACTCTCACAACCTATAACTATGCTCAAAAGGGGAAAATTACTATGCCCCAAGTTCAAAATAATCCATCTATATTGGGACCCCAACCTTACTCTAAGCATAATATCATAATTACATAATCATCCATAAATGGATCTAATATAGCTCAAAAACCTTCACCCATACTACCAATACCAATACCTCCAATTAACCATGTAGACTTTTATTATCCCTAGAAATTATCTAAAATACCTTTACCACCCATTAAGGCACTCATACAACTGACACAAAAAATTAAATTACAAAAGTAAACTCAATCTAAAAACTAATACCTTAATTAAAAATGACAAAACCACACCAAGATCCTTTATGAGTATATTATTCTACCATACTCGATCAACATCTACAAACCTCCCTTTTTATATTACCTACTATCAAACTAGCTAATCCCCATATCCAAAAAGTAGGATGGTATAGGGAGAATAAGGTGTGTGTTTACCACAGGTTACCTAGACATGACACTGAAAGTTGAAATTCTCTCAATGTAATAATCCATAATATTTTATATGAAAATTATCTCATGATTAAGTAACCTTTCCCTAATCCCCTCTTCAACCCAAAAACTAAAACCAAAACTATTATTGAGACTAACATAATAAATACCCTAAATCCTTTATAAAGAAAATCAAAACAAGAATAAAAAATCATGACTAATATTCTCAACTCTATCCCTAATCAACCTCTTTCTAACTTCCCCTTGGGACCTTCAAGTACAAATAGTTATTGAACTTTAAAAACTCTTTCACTATTTCAAATTGATATGATAAACATAGCCATCATCCAATCAAGCATTAACTAGTTTAGCAATCCCTTCATCATAAATCCCTGATAAGGATTCCCTTGAATTCATGTCCCAACACTTTCGATAGGAGAGTATTAGTTATTGAAATTTAACACCCTTCCTAATCCTCAAGAGTATGGATGCCATGATAAATAATGTAATTATCATCCTAACCTTGGGGATGTTGTTTGAACCTTTGGTCCTTATTTCCTCTAGACTCATTTAATATATGGAGGGATCAACTGATATTACTCGTGTATTTATTTATTTCCAACATCATGCCAAGATATTCTCATTGAATTTATCATTCATGTATAAAACAAATTTTACTCAAATGTACTTATAACAATGTAATTAGAAAGGCTCTAGTATGGGATGTTATGAGTAGGGACTGCATGATGTCACAATAGGAGATTTTAGGAAACCCCATGAAAGCATGACCTATAATATCATCATCTAATATTCCCCTTAAAATGGATGATGTTGTTTCCATCCACCTCCCAGCTTTTTTTAGTCACTACTATTGACATAAGACCTCCCATTACCATATAAATGGATAAACTAAATACATTCCCATTACATACCCTAATATGATATAATAGGATATCCTACCACCCCCATTCTTTACTGTCAAGATGAAGATTCTATCTTGATTTATGTAGGTGTAGAAAACTCAAACCCATGTAATTCTCTACCAACTAAAATGTCTAGTATTCTAAACAAATTCATGAAAGACATTAACACAGGGTCTCAATACACCCTGCACATTGTTAAAGTTAGTAAATATTTAGACCATCAGGATCATCAAAAATTCATCACATTTTCATCAGACCATAGTGAGGATTTTTCTTGGTCATATAGTGACATGTCAAGTATCGACCCTATTATCATCATTCACAATACTGTCACCATCCATGATTTCAAACCAATGAAGCAAAAATTATGGAAGCCGCATCCTTGCATTACACTTTTAGTTAATTAAAAGGTGTAGCACCTCTTATCCATTAATTTCATTCATCCAATTGATTAACCTTAATGTGTGTCTAATATTATTCCTACCATAAATCTCATATGGGGTCTCCACCTTTGTACCAATTTTAAAGACATCAATCTTACTTGTCCTAATGATGACTTTACTCTTCCTAGTATTGATCAATTGGTGGACCTAACAAATGAACACAAAATTTTATCACTTGTGGATGTATTTTATATCTATAATCAAATCCTTATCCCCCTAGAGGACCAACATAAAACTTCCTTTATTACCCTTTGGGTGACTTTTACTATAAGGTTATGCCTATTGGCCAAAATAATGTGAGAGCCACTTCAGGATATAATTTAAAAAATTATCAAATATTATGTGGATGACCTTATCGATAAGTAAAAACTTCTCAAATACCATCTCTCTATTATTAAAATAATCTTTAACTGCTTAATCCAATTCCATGTCTGTCTCAACTCTAAAAAGTGTGTTTTTGGAGTCTTGACCGGTAAGCTCCTAGGTTTTATCATCTCCATTTCTAGTATAGAGGTTGATCCTACTAAGATTAGGTCTATTATAGATATGGAACCCATATATAATCTTAATAAACTCTATATCCTATAGGTAAAATTATAATCCATTAATTATCTTATCTCTCAACTATTCGATTGATGCCAACCATTCCATCACCTTTTAAGGAAAGTTACCTAGTTCATCTAGGACTCTAATTGTCAAGAGGCCTTTGAAGACATCAAAAATTATCTCCCCTCCATACTAGTTCATATTCCACCTTAGGAAGGGTGACCTTTTTTCCTATATATTTTAGCCAAAGTTCATGTTTTGGGGGCTATGATTACCCATTATGATGATAAACATAAAAAACATTTAGTTTATTACATGTGTCATACTCTCATTGAATGAGACATGTTATACATATACATAAAAATTATGGTTGGATTTAGTTTTTTGGATTCTAATATTTTCTATTATATACTTAATCATTATACCTATGTAATATTAAACATCAATCCACTTAACTTTATGCATTTGAATCCTTAACAAAATCAACATATCACTAGATGGCTCATGCTTTTAACTAAATTTGATCTATATTTTATCCATTAGAAGTTAGTTAGAGTTTAGATCATCATTTATCAGCTATTACAATTGGTGAACAATTTAATTTTGATTTCCCTGATGAATTTGTTGCTTCTACATCTTAGATGGATCATAATTATCAGATGACTTTATTCTTTGATAGATGTAAATATGAGTGTGGAGGGGGTGATGAAATCATTTTTATACCTATAAATGGAGTTCTTATACCTTTATATTTCAAACTCATTTTTGATTCACTAATAACATTATATAATATGAAGATTTAATCATACATCTTCAAACTACTTTAACCCTAGGTATTAAATCACTTAGTATATATGGGGATTCCTAATTGGTAGTCAATTAGATCAATAACATGTATCAGTGCAAGAATGACATCCTATAGAAATACAAAACATTATATGATTAACTACTAACCACCCTCAATCACTACACCATCCAAGCCACTCCTTAGTCAACTAATAAATTTGCACATACAATGGCCTCCCTAGTTTCCTTTATCCCATCTTCCTCTCAAGAAACCAAACTTTTTTTCCTCATCCAAAAAATCAACTAACCCTCTTATACCAAAACTGATATACCTTATGTCCCCAAAGTGGAATAAAATCACATATATCTATGGTCCACATAGATGTTTTATTATTTATTTAAACATATTATTGATCTCAATCTATCTAAAAATGGTAAGCATGCTTTTTAACAATGAACCACCCATTATGTTATATTAGGGGGTGTTGTTTATAAGCGAGGATTCAACAACCTACTCTTTTGATGTTTATAGGATTTTTAGGCTACCCTCATAATAAAATAAGTACATCATGGCTTGTGTGGTGGACACTTTATCAGTCTAGTTATTTCCAAGAAAATTATAAGAATATGTTATTATTATCCCACTCTAAATCAAGATTATTATGAATATGTTAATAAATGCATAAAATTTCAATAATACACAAATCTATCACACATCCCTAGTCATGAATTATATGTAGCCAAAGTATTTTGGCCATTTTGTTAGTGGAAGATATACCTTATAGGAAAAATTAATCCCAAATATTCCTAGAAACATAGTTTTATCATTACCACCACTGAATATTTCACTAAATGGGTGAAGGTAATTCTCCTTATTTTGACCAAAGTAGATAAGATTGTTGATTTTTTTAATCATAATATTATATATCACTCTATTTTCCCTCATAATATCATTACAAATAGTGGAAAATATTTTAAAAATAAGCAAGACCAAATATTCTATGATTCTTTTAACATTAAGCTAAATTTTATTCAAAATAGTATCCACAATCCAATGGAAAGGATGAAGCATCTAACATAACCCTTATCAAAATGCTAACGAAATTAATCAATGAGGTAGGAAAGAACTAGCATCTTCACATTCCTTTATCCTTATACAATTATAAGACTAGCATTTGAACCCCTATGGGTTTTGCCCCTTTATATTTGGTTCATGGCAAAAAAGTTGTCCTCCCTCTAGAACTACAAATTACTTCTCTTCATATTTATATTAAAGACACTATTTATAAAGAAGATTGTCATCAAGAGTAATTACCATAAATTTAACTCTTAGATGAGTGTCGATCCATGGACCTCGATGATTTCCATGTATATAAATAATAATAAAATGTACATATAATCAACATTTAAAAGAGTGAGAGTTTAATATTGGCAACCTTATTCTTAAATAAAATTATCATGTCAAAAATATGGAAAAAAGTAAGCGAGGAAAACTTTCTCTAAATTGGCTTAGACCTTATATTATTACTCATAAATATGGATATGTGGTATATCATTTGTCCTCTAATTAAGGAAAACCATAATGAGAGCCTCTTAACACTTTGCATCTACATGCTTTTTATTTTCAATATACTTAAAACAAATTGTAGTCAACATAGGTTCTCATTTTGTTTAAGAAACAAACTAAAACCACACCTCCTATAACTTGAAACATACCTAATAATGATAAATAATCATGTAGATATATGGTGCATACCTACCCTAAACTTAAATATGAACAGCTAGTATCTATTAATAACATGTTTTAAATTGACAAGCTCTACCTATAATAGTAAAGGATTCCCAAATCTTTATTTGTTTAAATCTCTCACCTATAATTTTTATATTAGGGATAAAAATATCATCTTGAGTAAAAATATTTAATTTAGCCTAGGTTACCTTAATCCAAACTAATAATATAGGATAAAATACATCAAAGTAAAAGGGAAAAATAATAAATTGTTCCCTTAAAGGACATCGATTCATAAAAGGCACAAAATCACAAACATATCCCTTGAAGGACAACTATGCAAGCATATATCCTAAATTATAGACCTCTCCCTTGAATGATGGCTATCTAAAGTAGAAAATACAATATAAAACTTCCTACATTAATTAGTTTTATAAAACCATGACTCTAAAAATAAAATTCCCTAAATGAAAATCCAAAGTATCCTAAGAAAGCTTCACACATTAATCAACTTTCTCAAAAGTCATAGATTTTTCGCATCGATCAATCTACATGGAAGGTTTTAAAGTTAGACTTAAAATTATAAATCATGAGACAAGACTTATATTCCTAAAAAAGAGTGAGCCTTGACCTACATCATGTGAAAATTAAATCCATATTAATTCCCTTCTAAGGGGTTATGAAGTTAATTGGCATAGTGTTGTTAAAAGTAATTATTAATAGTAAAAAAAGGATGTGCATGTAAATGCAACAATTTTTTCATCTATGGTTAGGGTCTAAGCCAATTAGGAGTCAAAAAAACCTCATTTATTATTTATCATAATCATTAAAAATTTAAAATTTTATCAAACTATCCATTGTTTAATATCATTATCTATCCACAAATCTCATAAAATTCAAGTTATAAAATCATTAATCATTATAACTTATCCCACTATTATCATCCATAAAAACATAAATAAAACTTTAAAATACATCATTTTTTATCATTATATAAATCACATAATCAATCCATAACCATGGAAAAATTCAAACTACATCATATAATATAAATATTTAAATCACATTACATCAACAAATAATCTAAAAACATATAATGCAATGCTAATTCATAATAAAAAATTAGGAATGTGTGTGTGTGTGTGTGTGTGTGTGTGTGTGTGTGTGTGTGTGTGTGTGTGTGTGTGTGTGTGTGTGTGTGTGTGTGTGTGTGTGTGTGTGTGTGTGTGTGTGTGTGTGTGTGTGTGTGTGTGTGTGTGTGTGTGTGTGTGTGTGTGTGTGTGTGTGTGTGTGTGTGTTGTGTGTGTGTGTGTTTGTGTGTGTGTGTGTGTGTGTGTGTGTGTGTGTGTGTGTGTGTGTGTGTGTGTGTGTGTGTGTGTGTGTGTGTTTGTGTGTATTATGAATTTACATCATTTGAAGTCTCAAAATATAAAAATATATAAAATGGCTCTCTAACTAGTACAATGAGTAACAATAACTAATCAGTAAAATGAATATGAATCAAATGGATGTTCTCACTACCTCCACACTAGCCTCCATACCTATCTCTATCCCCTCTTCTATCTCCCCATATATCTTTGCCATCTCTTCATTATGCTACACTCCCCAAATTATCTAAATGACCTTGAGTTCATCATGATGATCTTACCTATGTATCTACATAAGTGGCATATCAGGGTACCTCTAGGAGCTGATCTAGTATGATTTGCTCATAGTACTAAAACTTTATAAAAATATCCTAGTATATATATAGGCTCATTATCCCTCTTTTACCTATGATCAGTCCTACTCCTCTTATACCTAGCTAGCCTACAACCACCATACCACCTCCTTATAGTCTATCCCTCTGTCCCTGATATATATCATGATCTCACACTACTTAACTATGGCTCCCATGTAGTATTTCTAGATGGATCTATTGGGAATCATAACTACCCTTTATCTCCATCATAATCCCCTAATGTGTAGCCAACTATTCTTTTAGTACATCACACTCTATGCTTAATGTATCATGATCTACAATAATTGCATATATCAACTAGATCCTCCTCCCCTACCTCCTCCATCTCTATATCTCCTTCATTATAACATATCCATACTACTCTCATGTTTATCCCAAATGATCCCCCACCACAATGGCTATTATAAGGTACATCTTTTATCATCCACATTTATGGTAATTGTTTTCTTATTTATCCTTGTCTATGGATCAATATAGTGTGTCTCTAGAATCCTAGTCTCTATTTCATCTTGCCTATATAGTTGTAGTGCATCTAGGATAAATCGTACCAACCTAAAGTATCTCCTTACCCTCTCAAACTAGAATAGCTCTAGGTGATCTACTCTCTTCCTCTACAACCACCTATCTAGTTGTCTCCCAACTAACTCTCCCTCCACTCTAGGCCATGTTGGAAACCCTACATATGGTCTCCATATCACATCTTCATTTTATAACCCCTCTAGCACCTGATAATAATAATCTATGTCACCTACTACCCCATTAGTAAATGGTCGCACAAGGTCTTCCTTACGTTGAAATAATCCCACACTAAAATTTATTTGGTGCCATCACACCCATAGAGTGCTAAGTGGGTAGACTAATCTAATATGATCATAAGCCCAACATTATAATATAAAGGTCATATCTAATACAAACCTCCATTGCATCCTCCACCCCCATATCTCTTTATACACATGTGTTAAAAGGGTCAAATTCCATGCAAATATTATGTGATGTTCCCACATGTCTACTAGAACACATGTCAATCTCTAAGGAAATCAGCCTTGTAATAAATATGAAAATCCATAGTAGGAGATGGACAATGTCATTATTACCATGACTAATTTACCCTCTACATCCTCTTTATATAATCCCTCAAAAAAACCTCTAATAGTAATGTAATGTCCATAACATCCTCCCTGTAGTCTTGTTAGTGTTGTTGCATGTCCCTTATCATCCAATGACACAATAACTATAGTTGACACTAGTAATTATAATATAAGAAAGATGTCCTCTATAATCATAGTAATATCCATTTTAGGTAGCTAGAAGGTCCTTACCACCACATCCCATAACTCTATAAAGGATAGCAATAGCCCCACATCCCCATGAAAATGACTATAGTGGCATAATCCTATAAAATCAATGGCCTTCATGTGCTCCTTGTCCTCATCACTCATCTAGTATTGTAGCCACCCTAATAATTGTGGTACTTAGTCCTATATTGTTAGTCAAGTCTTTACCTATAATTATAGGTCAGCCTTCATAATTTTGCTTCCAATACTCCTAATCTCTCTTAAATTTTTCCTTTCTTATCTTAAATTAATAATGATCCTAAGGAATTGATATCGATCCTTAGGGATCTATGTCTATTCTATATTGATTGATGATGATCTAATAGAGATCAATGTTGATATGATAACAATCAACATTGATCCTTGTGTATATCCTTACTAGTATCCAAAATCCTAAATTATACCCAAAAATGCAAAAAATTCAAAAAACTTAACAAAAATTAAAACTAACCTCATCATGAGATCTCAGCCTCCTCCTTTGTCCACTTCCACTAGCATCCATCATCTGTAATTAACTAAAACATGTAAATGGGTGCCATTTTTTTACTCTTGTGCACATTTTGTCAATCACAAATGAGTGTCTCACATGTTAGGATTACTATATATAACCCTTGGAGATCAATATTAATTCTATTATAATTAATGTTGATTTTATGTAGTCAACATCGATCCACATAGATGGTATTAATTGGCTCTATTTGGCTCATTTTTTACATTACTTTGATAACTCCAAGATCAAAATAGATTGAACCTTGTCCCCGCTTAGTGCGAGTGCACAAGTATTTTATTAATTTCAAAAAAATCTAGTACATAAGGGTGCCTTTACTCCATTAACCCTTTCATAATGCAAATATGGATTTATATAGTTTTTACCAATGATCGGTAAAAACAACTAATCCAATAACCAATTAAATACGGGAAAACAACCCGTAAAGCAAATCTAATTAATAAACATAAAAAATAAAACTACCTAATAATTAAACTAAGTTTATTTATTTTATGGGGGTGTCTTTATAAAAGATGCATGCCCCATTTACAATAGTAAATTATTTTCTACCAAAAAACTAACCTAACATTAAGAATTTGGAACAAGTCCTAACAAACCCCCCTATGATCCAAATTCAGGCCTGTGGACACATACCAAGCATTTTTATGAATTTTTCAAATTTGATTCTATTAAGGGGTTTTGTGAAGATATCAGCTGTCTGATCAGCAGTTGGGCAATATATTGGATCAAGAGTTTTCTTTGCCACCATCATTCATAGATAATGATATTTGACATCCATATGTTTTGTTTTGGAATGAAACACTGGATTCTTGGACATCTTGATCGCACTCTTATTATCAATGTATAACTGTGTAGGAGCAAACTGAGAAACCTGAAGATCTTCAAGAATACGATGAAGGTAAACAATTTCTCTAGAAGCATCCCATGCTGCAATATACTCTGATTCTATAGATGAATTTGCCACTATATCCTGCTTCTTACAACACCAAGCAATGGCATCTGAACCCATATGCATAGTGTATCCTGTGGTTGACACTCTGTCATCCACACATCCACCAAAAGCTGCATCACAATATCCAACAAGTTTAAAGTTCTTGTTGTGGCGGTATTCAAGGCCATATGTTTTCATTCCTTGAAGGTAATGAAGTACTCATTTTGCTGCATGCTAATGAATTTCTCTAGGCTCATGCATAAACCTAGATAAAATTCCAACTAAAAATGAAATATCAGACCTGGTAGTCATCAAATATATCAAACCTCCCACTAATTGTCTATATGTGGTGCCATCAAAAAATGCACTGTTATCATCCTTAGACAATTTCAAGTTACTTTCCATGGGAGTGAGGGCAGGTTTGCAATCACTCATGCCAAACCTCTCTAATAACTTAGAAATATACTTAGTTTGTGAAATGAAAATACTATGTTCTTTCTGAGTTACCTCTATGCCTAGATAGTAGTGAAGAAGTCCAAGATCTGTCATCTCAAACCCATCTTTTAATTCCTTCTTCACAGACTTGTTATGATTTTCATCATTACCTGTAATAAACAAGTCATCAACATAGAGAACTAATATCACCATTTTCTTACCCTGCACTCAAAAATAGAGAGTATCATTTGATTCACTGTGATGAAAACCAATGGATTTCAAGTATGAATCCATTTTCTCATACCAAGCCCTGGGTGCCTGTTTGAGCCCATACAAAGCTTTTGTCAATTTACACACTTTGTGTTGAGCACCCACCTATTCAAAACCCTTAGGTTGTTTCATATAGACTTCTTCCTATAAATCACCATTTAAAAAAGCACTTTTAACATCCAACTAATGTAATTTCCAACCATTTTGTGTAGCTAAGGCAAGTACCATACGAATAGTGTGCCATTTGGCAGTTGGTGCAAATGTTTCCTCATAATCAATACCTTCTTATTGTGCATATCCTTTGGTAACAAGCCGTGCTTTATGTTTATCAATGGAGCCATCTGATTTACACTTAGTCATATAAACCCATTTACATCCGATGGGTTTAACATGTGGAGGAGGATCAACTAAAACCCATGTATTATTGTTGAGTATGGAATCATACTCACATTTCATTGCGTGTTGCCAAACATGTTCAGTAGATGCCTCCTCAAAAGTGGATGGCTCAGTGGAAGTAATAACAACCATAGCATAGTTCACCTATTTTCAAGAATCCCTAGGCCCTGTTAAACCAACTTCATCTGTTGTCAAGTCAGAAAAAGTACTTTGAGCCCATTTTGGATACTTAGACAAATTATTCAAATCAAGGACTCAAAAATTCTCATTAGGTGCATCATTCGATGGGGGACTTAGAGAATTTTCAACAATTTCTAAGTCATCAACCTATGAACTTGTAGATGAAGGAAAGGAAAGTGAATGAATTTGAGTCTCATACCATAACTTTGAAGAGTTATCCCCATTATTCAAACCCTTATCTCTTTTTGCATTTTTCCTCTCTAATATATCAAGTTGAGAATCAATCTCTGCAGTGTTCATAGTCCCAAATTCATCAAATATTACATCTCGACTCACTATGAATTTACCTGAATCCTGTGCAAGCAAGTGAAACCCCTTTTAATCTTTAGAATAACCAAGAAAGATGCATTTTTGACTTCGTGGTTCCAACTTAGTTCTATGTTTAGGAGGAACCAAAGCAAAACAAAGACATCCAAACACTTTCAAGTGTTTAACTTTGGGTTTAAACCCATACCATGCCTCATATGGAGTTTGTCCCAAAAGTGCAACTATGGGGGACCTATTTCTCAAATACACTACAGTACCAATGGCTTCAGCATAAAACTTATCATCAAGCTATTTATAGTGCAACATGGCACGTGTTGTGCCCTCTAAAGTTCTATTCATTCATTCAGATACTCCATTTTGTTGTGGAGTATAAGCATTACTATATTGTCGATGAATTCCATGTTCTCAATAATAGTCTAAAAATTCATTAGAGGTATACTCACCTCCATTATCTAAATGAAGAGTGGCCAAATGTGAACCTGTTTCTTTTTCGACTAAGTGTAACCAATCAACAAACTTAGCAAAAACTTCAGATTTGTTTTTCATAAAGAATACCCAAGTCATCCTAGAAAAGTCATCAATAAACAAGACAAAGTATCTACACCCACCAATGGATGACTTTTTCATGTCACATACATCACTATGAACTAACTATAAACATCTGTTAGCCCTCCAAGATGACTGTTTAGGAAAATTTTCCCAATTTTGTTTGCCCAAAACACATGACTCACAAAGAATACTATCTTTGTGAAAAGTGGGCAACCCATTCACCATACCATATCTCTGCATATCCAAATAAGAATGGATATTCAAATGTCCATAGCGAAGATGCCATAACTGCTGTGTAGACATAGTACCTGTACCTGTATCAACAACTACGACAAGTTCTATATTGGGAAGAAGCACCTTACAATGCAATATAACCAAGTTTCCATCTTCATATCCTGTATACATGGTTTTATAATTATCCTTCACTAAATTGATGTAAATGAGCCCATTTTCAAGCACAATTTGATAACCTTTCTTTCAAATGGTTACCAAAGAAAGTAAGTGTTTCTTCAATGTGGGAACATACCAAACATCCTCCAAGTATTTTATAGACCCATTAGGAAGAAGAATTCGAATAGAACCAAGTCCTAGTGGTGTATGCATAGACTTATCTGCTAAGGCAACTGGAGAGAGAGAAGCTTCCTTATAAGACCAAAAGAAATCTCTCCTAAATGTCATGTGTTTGGTTTCTTTTGTGTCTAAAACCCATACATCTGTGAGCTCATCTCTAGCCTCATATTCAACATAATCAATGTGCCCCAAAGAAGTAAATGCAAATTCATGGGCAACATTACTAGATTCATCATAGTCATGATCGACATACTAAGCAGAGTTAGTCTTAGTCACTTTTTGTGGCCTCTGAATTTTATCAAAAGGAATCCTACATTGTGAGGCAATATGACCAAATTTTCCACATCTATGACACTGAATGTCTGATCTACCTCGACCTCTGCCCCTATATGAATTGTGACTATGTCCTCGATCACTTGTTTCATGTGAATGTGATTGATTAGATTGTTGATTATGTGAATGACCCCTACCTCTATTTTGATATATGCCTCCTCTGTAACCTCAACCCCCTCTATAATTGTTTCCTCTATTGTTTTGATGCCCAGATGAAGATGAACTAGGATTTGACTCTAAAACATGGGCTTCTTCAGTTTTCTTGAATTTCTTGGGTAGAGAGAGGTATGTTAGATGAGCAACTCAGCCAACTTATCAAAGGTGATGCCTGTGATCTTGTCAGAGACATGCAACATTTCAACAAAATTCCTATAGGACCTTGGTAGTCCTTTCAAAGAAGTAGTAACTATGAGGTCATCATCTAGTTTTGCAAAACTAGCCTTAGTGTACTCAGTAGTGATATTTTTCAACTTAGACATATATTCTCCCATATCCCCATCCTCATCTAATGACAAAGTAAACAATTGCATATGAATATCTATCTTCTTATGATTAGGTTTCTTATCATACAAATCTGACAATGTTTTCCATGCAGTGTAACTATGAGGAGAATTTTCAATATGAACATACGTATCACGAGTACAACAACATTTAATGAGAGCTAAGGCCTTAGAATCACGCAAATTGAAAATATCTAACTTAGCCTGCTCTGTTGGCAATGTGGGATTTTCATTCTTAACAATATCCCATAACTCATTAAACACTAGTGAAGCCTCCATCAATCGTTTCCAAACTGAATAATTGGAAATTATTAATCTATCACCATCTGAAAGTAAATTCTAAATTTTCAGCATTTTTAAATGAAAGCAAGTGCAGTAGAGAAACATGCGACAAAATGTGAAAGAAATGAGACAAATATCACACTCACTGCACAAGACACTGCTTCTATGGGGTTTTGCACTTAACCTCCGCGTAGAGCGTAAAAGAAAAAATAAGTATTTTTGATGGGTTTTGCACTTAACCACACCAAAAATCAATGATTACACCCTTATTTCACCAAATTACAACCTTATTCCACCAATTACACCCTTATCTCACCACAACAATGCGAAAGAAAAAGGATTGAATTCTGTCCCTTTTTCAAAAAAATAAATAACACAATACAATGAGTATGTGTTTTACAATACTCTAAATTAAAAAGGGAATATTCTTTTTTCAAAAAAGTATTTTCTAAATCAAAAATGACTTTCTCCAAAAAGGGATTTGAACCCTTGACCCCCTCCCTTGCAAGCTTTTAACAAAATACGCTTAACCAATTGCTCTAAGAGCATTTACAAAATGTTATACTCAAAAATTTAAATTTGTACCAGATTTCATGTATGAGGGAAAATTTTAAAAAAATTACATGAGAATGTAAATAAATAAATTCTTTTTCCCTTTCTTTTCAGCTTTTCTTTCAACCTTCTCCCGGATGGGACCCAACAGCAAATATTTTATAAACAAAACTTTAGAAACAGCCAAAAATAATTTCTAAACTTTTATACTGTGCCATGCTTGCCTGGGATGCCATGGCTGCTCTGGAGAATTTTCCTGCACCTATTTTCTCTCACCTAGGCAATACAAATCCATACAAGCTGCTAAAATAGATTTTTCACTATGTTCTTTGCAAATTTTCAAAGTATTTTATGCAGGGAAATGGATTTCAAATGAACCTGGACGTTGGAAGGCCGTACAGGTGCAAAAAATGTCTAGATTTTCAATATGAATGCATAAACAGAGGTTTAATAACATTTGCAGATGATTTGGATATTAAGAAAATTGAGAATGAATAAAACTAACAAGGGCAGCCATGTATGTAAATTTTCAGATATTTTTCACAGAAAATAGGCCGTACAAATCTGATTTTGGCTCAAAAAAATAATGAATTAATAACATTAAATGCTAAAATTCATTTTTATTCCAGATGAGCAGGTTGAACTCAGAAAAAATGGAGTATGAATGGAATATGAATGATCCTACAGTGGTGTATGGAAAATACAGGTTTAAATATAAATAATTTTTGAAAAATTAAAATGATTTAATAATTTTTCAAAATATTTAAGCCAAAACTATATGGCATACCTTATTTTCATGCCAAATGAAATCACACCTTCCTCCTTCGAATTCACCATGCTCCCAACCATGCTTTGATACCACTGATAACTCCAGGATCAAAACAGATTGAACCTTGTCCCCACTTTTTTTTTTTAGATTGAACCTTGTCCCTGCTTAGTGCTAGTGCACAAGTATTTTATTAATTTCAAAAAAAACTAGTACATAAGGGTGCCTTTACTCCGTTAACCCTTTCATAATGCAAATATGGATTTATATAGTTTTTACCAATGACTGGTAAAAACAACTAATCCAATAACCAACTAAATATGGAAAAACAACCCATAAAGCAAATCTAATTAATAAACATAAACAATAAAACTACCTAATAATTAAACTAAGTTTATTTATTTTATGGGGGTGTCTTTATAAAAGATGCATGCCCCATTTACAATAGTAAATTATTTTCTACCAAAAAACTAACCTAACGTTAAGACTTTGGAACAAGTCCTAACATACTTGAAATTTTTTCACATCACTCTACTCTTAACCCAAGCCCACCTAATTTACTTTGTTAAAACTATCCCATTACTTGTTACTTTACATTATTGAATAGTGGATGTAGACCCCCTTATTGGTCCCATAGCCTTTAAGAAGCCTACATTAATTTAAGATAATATCACCTATGGATCTTGAAATTGTACTCCATCTTAATAACAATTATCATTGGGCAACACACATGTCTTGAGCACATTTGATACCTTGGTCAAGCCATCCTAACCTTTATTCTCTTGATTAACTTCAATTGAGCCCATTTATTCAGAGTTGTGAAAATTCATTAATTTTTTGCCTTGGGTCATTTTTTATCAGATATCCCACATCTTGTTCATGCAAAATTGTACTTCATTACTACCCTTGTAGCTTTGACACTCCTTTACCATTTATCTTATCCATTGACACCTCATTTCAAACCCATCATTGAATCATCATCCTTCATCAACTCCTAATTTAAGGGGGGATACCTCATCACATAATCCTACAGAATTATAATTCTCTTAGTTTTTGTCTCATGGTAGGTTTTTATAAATCACTCAACACAAAAGGATAAATGTAGGTATTAGGATTTCACACAATAATATTTTTGTTAATGTAGGTTTTAAGTACTCTTTCTCATTCCATCCCTATGCAAACCCATGTAATTAGTTTTACCAATTACTTTTTTAATCTTACCCAACATAATTAGTTTTATTAATTACTATTTCACTTATATAATTAATTTTAACTACTTTTTTTAGCTCCATATTGTGGTTAAATGTGTCCCTACACCAAATAGCATAACATTCCAAATTTCAAAAATAGCCTAGCTGAATAGATTATCCCTCAAGGCATATAGATAACCAAATACAAAAGAGCCAAACATCTAAAAGTATTAAAAAATATTTTAATTTTAAATAAACAAAATTTAAAAAACACATTCTCAAAAATACTACTAGACCACCTTCATTAATCAGCCATGAGTACTCAATGTCCTGGAAGGAGAACTAGGAATGAGGCAACCTTTTTTTTCTTCTTATAAAAACCTTCCATTATTCTTGATTACTCAATTAATCTGAGTCCAAACATACCAAACAACCCCCTTTCTTGGGTTTACCTCTATTTAATTTATTCTTACTACTTAAATTCGCTTACCATTAGATCCAACAATCTTAGAATTTAGAGAAGATAACATAAAGGGATTTTTACTTAATTCTAAATTCTTTTCCAAAAAGGGATCTAAAACATTTCTCGAATTTAAAATAGGCTTGCTAACCAAAATAACTATTAGATTCTCATCTTTAGCCTCCTTCCCCCAAGAAGAAACTATTTTTCACTTAGATTTAAGATATGAAGTAGAAATAAGACCAATTTGAAAATAATTTTGACATCTAAATGGAATCCCTTAAAAATAAATGGATTGAGACCAACACTTATCTTTTAATTTTAATTCAATCCTATTATGGAAATCTTGAGAGATATCTAAACAAACCAAAATTATATTAAAAGTTATCTGGGAATAATTTAATGAAGAGACATAAATTTTCATTAATTCCCCCAACGCTCCTCTTATAACTATAAGCCCAGATTCATTTTAGAATTAGAGTGTAAGATATGGTTTCCTCACTCAGATGGGATGAAAATAAATATTTTCATTCAAAGGGTTAAAATTAGGAAACCAAGGTTTTAAAAAAAGAAGGTGATTATCAAAACTCCAAGAGTTATCTTGAAAAAAATATTATGATTAACTAAAAAATCAAAGGCCATAATAAAAAAGCCATTTTCATAGGGATTAACTACCATCTTTCCTTCCATAAAAGGCTACCAATATTTTGAAATCCACTTATTCATATTAGAAAGGGAAGGCCAAAAACAATCAATCGACAAACCAAGCCCCTCTTCAGATACCAACCTTCATCCTCAATAATATCCTCTAGATTTTTAGCTTCTAAAATTGACCACTAATGAATTACTTTCCACATTCAAAACCCTTGGCTGATCATTAGGAGAACTCAAAACCCAAGGATTCCTTAGATTCTTAAGTTTTTGGCCTAGCTGGGTTTGACTATGTGCCCCATACTCTTTCCTTACAATCTCCTACTACTTTTGTAGACTCAAAATATTTATTTTTACTAGCCTACATTAGAATGTATGATTGTGTCTATGATTTGTAACCCTCTCCCTCTATTCATGTTTCCATATTCAACCCTTGACCTACCCTAGCCTGATTGCCATACCCATTTCCTTACATCTACCCACACTCATATTCCCTATTTGATTACCCTTTAAGCATAAAATCTTGTGATATGGACATCATGCAGGTTTTTAGGAGCCCTTGTTTTCTTTTCCACATTTTTTTAATTTTAACTAATTGCTATGAATTAAAATTTATCCAAATCTACTAAAGCATAATAAAGGTTAAATTTTTTAACCGCCTAACAACTCCCTCACAAGCCAAAATCTATTCAATAAATTAAAATCTAGTTTAAATCTATGGTTAAAATAATTAAAACAACCTTTAATAGAAATAGGTTAGAATTGGTATCGATCCTTATGATCGATGTTGATTCAATAAAATTGATGTGAATTTAATCACATACCTCCCTTGATCAAAGGATGGTAATTTTTCACTTGAACACTAAATTAATTTATCTAAGATGACTATCAGATAATTTATCACATGTTGGAAAGCCACATTCATGCATCAACCCCTTAGCTTCTACCAAAAAGTTAGAAGTCAGCTCATCAACCTCATAATTATTATAGATTTGGAGAACTATAAAAGTGAGCACATTTTAATTTTTTCAAGCAATTCCATATTTATATGTTCTATTTTACATTTATTTTTATCAGCTTTATCATTTCTAAACTATCCAAAACTATCCTTAGCTTCCTATTTTCACAATATTATTTATACTATAAGAACTGACATTAATTCATAGAATTGGTATCAATCCTATAGGATTGGCATCGATCTCTATTTAAAATATTCTTTTTTCAATCTAAAACTATTTTTATTATCACCCCTAAATTAATCTTAATCATATTTTTTTTGAGCCATGGTTTTACCTATAGATTGACATTACTTGGAGTTTTGCATGAAGTAATCACCATTCGTGACTTACCTATTATCCCACAACCTTTAATTTCTAACTAGAGTGACATTAATTTTTAGTTATGAATCTAGTCAATTGTATTTTACCATACCATAGAGGCCATTTTTTATCAATTATAAATCATACAAGAAAAAGAAGAGCCAGTTGAAACTTATTGGCATGCTTGTTTTGCTAATCTTAATGGAATAGATATAGATTAATTTAAATTATTTCAATTTCATATCTATATCATTATCTACATTTTTAAATTTTGTTTACTATTTTTATTTTCTTAATTGCTTCATAAAGTGGGTTGACATCCTTGTTAGGAAGTGTACCACTTCCTAGGACTAGTCTACTACCTGGAAGCCCACTAACATATCCTTTTAATGAAATCTTTTTTTATTTTTCTCATGTGTGTATGTAGTCCTTCCTATCCAAAAATGAGATTCCATGTTTTCTAGATAAAGGGTGCACAATATTCTAAATCATAGGTAAGTCTTAAGACTCTATACTTCAATTTGAGTTTTTTGTAGTCTATTTTATGAAAGAATGAACAAAAATTACTTAAACAAATAAATCAAATCTATCAATTGTATGAATATAAATAGGGTTGTAGACTTTGTCCCTATAATTTTTTTAGTACTACTCAAGTGAATATTATTATATGAAAATTATCTTTATTAAGATTTGAAAAAAAAATAAGAAATCTTTTGGCTTATTATATGTAAGGAAAATTTATCATTTGTGAATGTATTTTGATAAGTTGTCACGAAATTAATTTTTCCAACTAAGGAATTTACTTTATATCATTCCTCTATTTTCAATGTTTCATGTAATAAATTTAATTGTCCTTATAAATTTCTCTATATTGATTTTGATTTAAGGTTTTAGTGCCTATAATATTAAATATGTTATATTTAAATCTTGAAATATATCCAAATAAATATCAAATCAATAAATATTTAAAAGCTTGAAAAAGAGATTAAAAAAATTATTTAATCAATAATATGAGAGACAAAATGCTCTTAGGTTCTAGCAACCGAAAGAGAAAGTATCTATTATAATCATAGATTCCCTAAAGTATAACCCATGCTCATGTGTTAATAAAGGGGACAACTTATATGCAAGGATTATTTTGAGTTACAATGCTTATTTTGAGCATCTATAAGAATTTATTTAAGGAATATATAATCATTGACATAAGAATATATTCCATTTTAATTTGAGTGGGAATTCATATTTTGGGTAAGTATAGCCCTCACATAGTGATGATAAGATTACTTGGGATAGTTTTCTCACTTTACCTACTACACCCTATGTGGGTGATGTATTAACTTTATTGAAGAAAGGTAAAATTGATATCACTATTGGCACTAGTGACACACCTATTCACTTTAATTTGGGTTCCTATTTTACCCCTAAATAATTAAAGTCATATACACATTTTTCAATATAATTTCAAGAATCATTTACATGGCCTAATGTTGATATGCCTAGGAGGTCCACTTATATTATGATACATAACATTATTGTAAATTTTGATTTCAAGACTATAAATTAAATGATTATAAATATGTTCAATATTAACGTGTATTTTAGAGTTAAGGAATAAATCCAAAAATTGTTCGATGTTAATGTGCCAATTAAAAAATCAACTAGGTAATTAAGATATGTTTGGATTTTCAAAATATAAGATAGGCATGTCATATAGAATATTTTACATTTCAAAATATCGATATTATTATTTATTATACTACAAGACATGAGATGGTTTTCTTCATGGATTTTTTTTTGGGTTACAATAAAATTAAGATTAATAATATTGATCAACATAAGAATGTTTTTACCACATCTTGGGGTTCAATTTACTATGTGGTTATGCCTTTTAAACCAAAAAAAAGCATGATATCCTTATCAAATAGTTGAGACACATATATTTAATGATTATATGCATGAAATCTTAGAATATTATGTAGATGATATGTTTATAAAGTTAAAAAAAAAAAAACTTGTACATGACTTGAGAAAAAAATTTGAAATATTTAAATAATATAAGGTTTAATTACATCAAAAAAAAGGTTTTGGTGTGGATTAACATTAGTTATTTTATTTCATTATCTCTAAAAGATTAAATTAATTTTATCTAAATAAAATACAATATCTTATTAATATGCCTACTCCATAGAATGTCAAGAAATTGAGAAGTTTACATGAAAAATAAATAAATTTATTGAAAGATTATTTTATCAATTTATTGATAGAGCCCATAATTTTGATAAAATATTGAATAAAAATATAAAAATTTAATTAGATGATAATTTAAAAAAATTATTTTGATGTAATTAAATAATATTTAGTCAATACTATTGTAATTATGACACATGTCTAAAATAGACTATTATTTCTCTAAATTTATGTAACCCAACATTCTATAGGTATTTTTATTGTACAAAATCATGTTAATAATAATTAAAGAGTAATTTATTACATTATTAGATTTTCTTAGATTATGAAGATAATTAAAACTCAATGGAAAAATCATGTTTTGTTTTCAGTTTTACTACTCGAAAAATTAGACATTATATATTTAACAATGAAATACATGTGATTTATAAAGTTTATTAATTGCAATAAGTGATATCTAAGCCCTATTTAGATGAAATAACATCCAAGTGGGTCATGTTTTTTTTATTTTTATAGTTAAAAATTGAATGTCCATCACCCATGCAAGAAGAAAGATAATTAAACATAAAACTAACACATTTTCCAATAGAAAATCATATTGACATTTTTTATTTGATTAGGTAAAAGTAAAAGTTTGCATGGATCCTGTAACCAAAATGTTTAAATAAATATTCAAGACAACATAGAAACTAATATAAAAAAACAAAATAGTCTTCTATAATGGAGATAAAAGTAGAAAATCTTCTAGTAATACTCTTTAAAAATTATGAGAAACCTACATAAACCTCGGCAAAAAACTAACTAAAATAAGGTCCTAGTTTAAGTAGTAGACTCTTTTGAGTTTGAGTAATTATCCAACATGGATAGAGTAGTATGCTCCTTGTTTTATTTATTTTTATCTTTTGTAACTTGACCACAAGTTTGTTTTCTTAGGCCTTCTTCCTTATCCAACTCTTTCTTATTTTTTCCTAGAGATTTGGGTGAAGGTTTTAATGCCTTGTCCTGAATCAGATTATATTTTTACCCTTCATGATGACTATTCCACTTTCCATTTTATTTTTACTCTTTATATGGGTAGTGAAAAGCATAGATGACGTATTCACCCTTTCTCCTTCTTCAGAAGACTACTTTTCCCCTATCAATTTTAAGGTTGATCCCCACATTTATGTTAGTCTCCCAATTCTTTTTAAATTTCTTAGCCTCTCCCTCCAGTGCATTCCATTCTTCCATCTATTTATGATAAGCCTTCCCTAGTGTTCTAGCTTGTCCTCCAATGATATTATTTTCAAATTGAAAGTTAAACAAAGGCCTGAAGTGTCTTTTCTATAATTTTTATCCTTATAATCCTTAAGAGGAGATTGAGAAGTTTTCCTATCATCTTCCTCCATGTTTTTAGTCCTCTTATTTTTGGGAATTTTATAATTTTAACCTTTGTGTTTTCCATATTTAGCTTCTAGTATGATCTCCACTGAAAGGTAACTTTCATAATGGACTTCCTCCCAATATTTTTTAAAATTTTCTTTAATTTCCTCCACAATATCCTCCAACTTATTATGGTCCTCCTTAGAATCCTCCACAAACTCTTTTTCCACTAGATACACTTTGTCCCCCTCAAAACTTTTTCTCTCTTCTCTATGAGAAAAATTAAACATTGGTGGATGCGATCACTTGCATAATTTAATTTAAATGTAATTACCATGATTTTAATTGATTTAAACAAGAAATATGGTAGGATAATTCTATCACCTTTAAATTTATTCAATATCATAAAGTGGTGAGAGAAGAGGACATGAAATTTACTTTTTAACATTATATATTTCATTATCTATAAGCATATGTCTAGACATTACTTTATTAGGTTTGTCTTTGGGAAGCCTTTCTTCTCGGTTATGATGTCCCCATAAAAATTTAATAATTTCTTCTGGGACTCTTACCTTTTTCATTAATCCTTAAACACTTTGGTGCCCTTGTCTCTCATGTATCTCACCTCCAGGATAAACTCTTATGATATATTCATCTCTACTTATATCATTCACACATTCCTATGGTGTAAGCCCAAGGTAAAGTCCTTAAAAACCTCTTCATCATATCTAAATATTTTGGTCATGAACTCAACCAAACCACCCTCTTGTAATTTTCACCAAAATTTTTGGTTATCCTTTACTTAGAAATAATAGATGAGTTTAATTCTATCCTTATCCCATCCCATTGTAGCTTTCTTCCTCATTCTTAATCTCGGGATCTAGAACACAATTTCTAGTAGCTATGCCTACTTCACCTAGGAATTATGTGTTGTATTGATAATGGATTTGTCATGCCTCACCTTAGTCACACACATCACCCTTACCAATAAATGATAGAAATGGTTTGTTTAATTAGTATTCATTAGTACAATTCTAATAATTTATACTTATTCTGTATATGAATACACTCCCTCCTTAAATCCAATGATGTGATTATAATAATTAACTATTAAGTTAAAAATATTAGGTGGGAAATCATCATCCATTATTCGAGAAACAAATTTTATATTAAGGACACCAAGGTTATCCAACCTAGTGTTAACCTTATTACCCTCCTTAAACACATGGTCTTTGGTGACTTCTTTGTAATGTTTTAATAATTCTCTTACATCACCATTTTCTTGTCTGATAATTGAGGAAGGTTTTGCCTTATTAGATAAAACTTTGATGATGTCGAGAGAGTCCCCTTCAACCATCAAGTTTTTGATACCTAATTACACTACCAATTTGATTCCACATATAGCCACTCTAGCCTCAGCCAAATGGTGGGTTTGAGATCCCCCTTATGCAGGAAGCTATGACACACCATTATAAGACTATAATAACCCTTCCTCCTTCATCTAACCCCCATTTTCCCTTATCCACCCCATCAAATTTCAACATACTCCATTTTAGCTGAAGTCTTGACCATTTGAACTTAATTCTATCAATTTTTTGGTCTAATTTTGGGATCATGGGTCCAATATTCCATCCTCAAAGAATATAAATTTTGAGGATGGAGGTTGTAAATATATCTTTCTAACTAAATGCCTTATAATTTTTTACTATTTCCACACAAATTTGGAGGAAATAATATTTGAGATAGACCCTTTTACTATCAATAATGTTATCATTACTTATTTTTTAGACCTCCCAAAAAAGATGGAGGGAAAGGTTCCACAATAAGGCTAGAGACACCAACTTATAAGGTGGTTTCAACTAAAAAATAAGGTCTAAGAGAGATATTAGTTTGAACCAATCCATATTTAATTTTCCAAGGAGGAAGACCCATTATTTGGAAACAAAGGTATGATCTATGAGGAGATGAGACATTGTTTCCTTATTGGATTTGCACAAAATACACCTATTTAAGATGACTAAATCTCTTTTGGACAAGTTGTAAATGGTGAGGATTTTATCCTAAGATACTAGATAGAAGAATATTTTGATGTTGGGGGTGATATTTTCAACCCATAAAGGCCTCTAATAATTCTTATCTTCCTCCCTACTCAAATCAACCAGGTATCTAGATTTCATAGAGTATTTTATGATTTACTCCACTAGTTATAAAAGGGAGTATTCCTTGGGGTATAAGGTAATGTTTACTAACTAAATTTTGGAGTTCAAATCTAGGAGGGCCTTGAAAAAATCTTGATTAACTGACATTGCATGTAAATTCAGCCACTTCTTGAATCTTTCTCCTTCCTCCCAATAGTCTTTGACTTATGTTTTGAGGAAGTTTTTGAATTATCATCTTACCTCTGAAAAGGATATTTTGAATATAAGGGATGATGTAAAATTCAATGTTTATCATATAATTTAACCTTTTCCATGATCCATCCTCTCCATATATTGTCTTTTCTTAAGAGAATATTGCTAGCTAGAATGTCTTTACAAAAGGTAGATACATCATTTATTCCATCCCCCCATATAAGGTTATCTTCATCCCTAACTTTAATATATTTAGATTTAATGATCCTATTATAATGATTTTACTCCTTAATTACCTTCCAACCTTGTTTATTAATGAGGTCATGGTTCATGATCTAGACCGTTCTAAGTCCCAATATTCCATTTACTTTAGGGAGATAGTTTTTTTCCTAAGAAACTAAAGGAAATCTGAATTTTTCCTCTACACTTCTCGAGAGAAAATTACAATGAATTTATCCACTTTGTTAAAAATATTACTATGGATCCATAATAGATAGATCAAGTACAAAGGGATATTTTGGATAGAAATCTTCAAGAGTTGAAGTTTTTTATTTGCAGAAATTATATGACCTCTCCATCCATATAACTTCTTTTGGATTATTTCTATAATAAAATTCCATAATATGGAGTGTATCTTCCCATTGGATAAAGGCCTACCCATGTAAGTGGAAGATAGCTTAACAATATGATATCCTATAATCCCTACCAATTTATTTTGTAGGATTTCTAAGGAGTTTTAAGAACCTAAGATTTTACTATAATTTATACATTGGCCCAACATATATTCATAATCAAAAATCATTTCCTTAAAACATTTATCTTCAGATATTTGGTGATTTCTTCATCAATGGCTAACTCTTGTTCACACTTAGTTCCATATTCCTAGATCAGATCCAAAATTTGGTTATTCTTTATATGTTTGTAAGTTGTTTGATGGAAAACTTTATGTTCTTATCACCCTCCTTTAGCCACATACATCTAGACTTTTACTTCCATAACACTTATTCTTATGCATCAAGATTGTGTTAACAAAAGAGTAACTTTTTTCCTTATTGATTAGATCTTCATTGGAACCTTGACTGGCATACATACCTTCTATAAATTTTAAACCATCCTCTAAAACTTTATATTGTGTGAATTTTTTTAAAAAAACTTATCTATTCTATGCCTTTAGTTTCTATTTAACACATATTAGTTTTTTTGGTGAAGATGAACATGTAAAATCCTATAAAAGGAGACTTTCACCAACCTTTAAGGGATTTTTGAAATTCAAGATGAAAGGTCCACATTTTATCAAATCTAAAGGAAATATTATTTTTTTTTGATATTATTTCCCCCAAGAACATAAGGATATTGTGATCTAATTTGATTCTATGGAGAGTTGTCAGAGAACTAGAAAATTTGATGTCCTGATTAAGACAAATAAGAAAATGATCAAGTCTCACTTGAATGAGATTCTCTTTGAGTCTGTTGTTGGTATAAGTTAAAGGATTAACTATTAATCACACATCTATTAATCTCACTTATACAATTAAATAATTCAAATAAAACATGTTATCTATGAAATAATAAATTCCTCCCTTTATTCCTTTAGGGTTAGGGGAGTTAAAGTATCTTATAATTATCTATTTCTAGTTTCCTCTATTCTTCTTGAAATCTACCAAATATTTCCATAATTTTTTTCTTCCTTATCTTGACTCTGGGGCATACATGTTAGATAATATTCATTAATTTTTACCCTCCTTATCTTTGAATAAAATCATAACATGATGATTATTTTAGACTAGAGCCTCTCCTTATAGATTCTAAGGGTCCAAAAAAAAAGATAAACCTTTAGACACCCCATTGGAGATAACACTAATAAACTTTACTTTTTTATAAATGTTGTACCTAAATTTATAAAGATATTCACTCAACATTTTAGATTTTTGAATAATCAAAATTTTGGTATTGTTCTATTTTCTAATGCTTCTAACTATTCTCTATTTATTGTGGTTATTGAGACCCTAATATTCAAATATATTAATTCATTTCTTGGTAGTTATGAAATGTTTTAAAGTGATTTTTGGGTACCCTTGTTAATATCACTTGTCTCCTTCTTCCTTACTTCTTAGTTTAGCCATCTTCCATAAATTTTAGGGTCCTCCCCTATCTCAACATTCTTCCTTCCTTTTTTGGTCCTCACTAGGGTCCACTGGTCATATTTTATCTTTTGGTATTTAGTTCTTGAAGAGGGTCATTGACATTTTCCTTTACCTTCCTCTCTAGGCCTATTTATCAAATGATTAGGGGTAGTTGGACTCACTTAGGGTGAATATAATATACCAATACCTCATTTTTAATCCGTGGGTCTTGATGTGGGATATAGAACATATGACTCCTTGTTAGTATGATGCCTCCCATGTTTAACTTTTTCTCCTCCTTATCTAAATTTTACTTAATCAAGCTTGATTTAACCTTTAGAATCCCTTACACTAAACTTCTACCTAGATGTTGATTCTATACAAATTTTAAGATGGACTTCCTTTTTTTTCTACCCAATTTTTATTTTTTCTAATTTCATAGATTTTGGAGAAGTAAAATGAAATCTTAGACTCTTTTTTGGAGCTAATATGCAAAATTTCCTTTTCTCATTTTTTATTTGGCTAGATCCACTCATAGTAAGTTCCTTCAGGTTTATTGATGTGGATAAATATTTGGTACTCAATATATCCCTCCTCCTCATAACCATCAATTACATAAGGCTATAAGGGGTTTCTACCCCTTTTTCTATCTCCATAGGCCCATGTTGTTTGGGTGAGTTCTCAAGGAAATGATTAGGATCATAAAAGATGGTTAAATGTAGTGGTAGTGTGATCATAGAAACTAGTTGGTTAGGTCAAAATTTTGGTAAGTTCTATAATCAATGGCTTCCACTTAGATATTAGAGACTTTATTAATCTAATAGGGTTTCTCCATTTTCAAGGAATTTTTAGTTTTTAGATATTCCTTTGTCATATGAATAAGGATCTTGCATTTTTTATAGAATGGATAAATATATTTTTTACTCAATGGGTTGGGTTGATTCCCCATATTTGTATTTAATCTTGATGGAGAATAAGAGAGGATTATCCATTGGAATAAACATGCTGAACCTAGCTACTATCATTCTCCTCATGGATTTAGTAACTAGGTCAATGGAAATAAGTTACCCCAAGGCCTTAACACTTGAAGTTCCCACATTTATATGGGTATATCAAGTAGCAACACCCACATAGGTATATATTCCAATATATAACTATTTAATTTGGTTCTATCTTTCCAATTTATAATGATTAGGTTTGATTTACCCATAAACCACATACCTTTTATTAAGACTCTAAAATAATCCTTGAAGTTTTTGAAATTGATCAAAAATAAGTTATTTATTAGGAATACTACTTCTAATTGGCCTTTTAGTTTCCATATCTGGTTAGCCCATTCTCTGAAAGAGTCAACATTTGCTTTGAAACCATTGAATTTGGCCTAGAGTGATTTTTCAAGTTTAACATCATCCTTTTCTACTATAGTTTCAAGGCTATTGACACATACCTCATTATTTTCCATGGAAGGCTTTAGTTAAAATCTATCAAATCTAAATAGAGTGGCCTTTTGCCTAGTACATGATCTTTCCATGAAATTGATGGACAAGACTTATTGGTAGATGGGATCTCTTTTATACTATGTGGGTCCATATTACCTATTTAACCCATAAAACCTGCATCCCCCATGACCCTCATAACTTTTTAGGTAGTTGTTTCACCTTATAGTGGGTCACCTATGTCATTTGTAGTCAAATTCAAGGTTTACTCCCTTTTTTTGAATCAAAATTTGAGTTTCTTTTCGGTCTACCTCTACCTTCCATTTTGTTTTAGAACTAAAAATCATAACGAAATCAGTACGATTTAAGTGCCAAGAAATAAGTAAAATAAGCCTATGTATTCCTACAATATAATAAAAATTATAATTAAGATAACATTCCATAGAAAATTACAATAGCTATTTGTAGAAATTGAATATTAAAAAATATAACATAACCACCCAATTGAATAATACCTACAACTTGAAACACTGACTTAGTGAAATTATATATCAAAGTTACAAATAAACATATGCTTTAAGAGAAAAATAAAGAATAATCTAGACTAATTTTTTACCTATAATACTTTTTGTTTATTTGGGTTAGAAAAAATGGTTACAATATTAAATCCACCATCCTCCATTATTTCCTTGGATCTCAAACATGTGAATGCTAATTGATTTATATGACCCAACTAATAAGAGGAAATATTTATCATTTGATTGTGCATACAACATTTGGGTCATAAGTGCCATATAAAAGGTTAGGGAGTACTTCAAATATTTCATCTAGGAAATCATAAATGATAGTGTTATCTAAAACATGGTAAGGTAAGAAAAGAACTAGAGGATTATGTAGAGAGAAAAAATCAGTGGATTCAATCAAATGTGTTATTTCTTTTATAGGAGGCTTGACATAGGTAGGAACATACTACTTAATATTTTTAACCAATTCTTCCACCTACAACATTTTTTTTCAATCCTATTACATTTTATGATTGGAGAACACACAATCCCTTAAATATCTAATTTTTAGTTTTCCTTCTATATATTTTTAACCATAAGTAGAATAAAGAATATAATACCTATATCAAGTACTTTCAACTCTAATTTTTATTTGAATGTATACTTTATATCCTTTAATGATCAAGATCAATCTAAAACTACTAGAATTTCCTCTCTAATAATGGAATTTTATGAGAAGCAGGGATTTCGATGAAGATGGATTAAAAAATAAATGTTGGGTCCCATCATAGATGGTATAAAGAATAGGTGCAAGGGGGATACTAGATCCATAGAATAAACTAAAAGTAGAGATATTAAAAAAACATAATAATAGATGGATAGTGGGGTTGTAAGTTTCCAATGTCCCCTACCATCTACCATTAAAACATTGTGCCACCAATTTCTAAAGGCTAACAAAAATTAAGGAAATTAGTTAAGTTGAAGGGATAAATCATACAGGTTGATCCTTACATCATATGAATGAAAGGGGGTGTGAAATTATGGGGAAGCAAGATTTGATAAAGTCAAAAGAGCCCTCTGATCATTACTTAATGATATTCCATTTTTTAATAAACATTCCAAGCCTTCTTAGGTGTGAGTATTCAATGATTTCATCATGTTTCTACTTGGGAGACAAATGTTTTTATTTTCAAGGAATTTAGGTAGTTGATTAATTTCCCTATAAATGTGTTTGAAGGAGATGTTCTAAAAATTATCAGTTATATCTAATGAATGATACAATAGGGTTTTTATGTTTTTATTAGGAATGAAACCTTTAATCATGACATTAAAGATAATATGATAATATATTTTACTTATAGTCTCTAAATATTACATTCATTGGTCATTTTTAGTCCTTTTATCAATGTCTGACATTCTAATATATTTTTAGAGGACTACATAGACATTCTTAAAAATATAACACACTGGAATAGCTTATTCATTCTTTAAAATTTCCCCTACTCATATAGGTCCCATGTCTATTGTAAAGGATCCATTAAAAGTTAGTTTTATAAATCTCTTTATTGGAGTTTCCCATCTAGCTTCACTCATCTTAATTACATTATTGCTATTTATTTTCATATTTATTAATAGATTAAATATTATAAGAATATGAGACCCTTCCCCCACATAAGTAATTTTTTTACATTTGAAAATTTTAGAGTAAAACTTCTTATAAATTAGCCTCAATTTTATTTTTGATTGTGTCACAAGAGTTTGTAGTATATCTAAAAAAAGCTATTAATTTTATTTTTCTAGATATTACAAAGGATTAAAAAAGAGACATGATCCATATATTCTCAACCTCTATAAATTTTCATTTCTCCCATTTTTTAAAAATTTTGATTAGATCATCAATACATGTTTGAATATAATTCATTATTTTGAATAACTAACTCTATATTCTCCAAGAAAAATGAAAATAGAGGAGACAATGATTGGGTGTTTATTCATTAGAATGATAGAAAATGCATTTAATAGGCCCATTAAAGCTAATGAATTGAATTTTATCTTAGGTTAGGATTTAAGTTTTAATAAATTTATAAAATAAACTATTATATTTTGGGATGTTGATCATAATCCATACCCTGATTGATGTTAAAATTACAACCAATGAGAAGATATTCATGGCCAACTATGACTAAATAAAATTATATCAGATGGATAGATCATCTAAGAACATCCTCTTTATCATAATGGATAATTTTATATGATTTAATAAAGTCAATAAATATATATAATTAATCATTAGACAAAAGCAACTATTGTGGTATAAGGTCTCACCAAGTTCATTTAACTACTGTTAGTAACCCAAGTTACACCCTATTGAAGTAGATTGCTCAGATCTTCTTCAAACCTAGACTAACATTGGATTGGTCTACAGGTTAAGGGATATGTGTATTTTAGACAAAACCTATAGATTATGATTCTATATCCTCTGATAAATCAAATTTGAATCAGTTACTAAAACCTACTTACTTTGGGGGTGAAAAATGTTACAAAGATAACTGAAAAGGAAAGCCTATACTAGTGATGGTGATGCATTTATTCTTAAATGATCCTCTGTAAGACTTATCCTTTACCAAAATTATTAATCAAAATGAAATATATTATCAAAAATAGTTTCATAAAACAATCCTAAACTTGAGTACTTTAGATGAAGGTTAGGTAGAATATCTACAACCTGAAGGTAGGGGAATGAATGTTTGTAAAGACACTACACACTAACACTCTTCAACACAACCTCTATCCCTTAAAACTTCATGTGAATTTTAGAGGATGATAAAATAGTATTCCATGAAGTTTAGGACCTAAAAAAGGATATTAATATCACACTTATCTACAAATCAACCATGAATAAGTCTACAACAATTTTTTTCATTAACTCAAGGTGCAAGTTACAATTTCAGTATAGTTTTTGTATACCATCCCAAGCGATCCAAAAATAATCCATAAGGCCTTGAATATATATAAAAATAGGTCAAAAAAAAACATGGTGTGAAATATAAGATAATACCATCAATCTATCATTAACTCAAGTGTCACATTAGTTACAAACAACTACAGATAGTCCTCAAGAATTTTCTCCATAATTAATGCTCTTGTATGACATTATGTGTTGAAAATAGATAGTTGAATATGTATTTAACTGATTTAAACTCATCTTGAATTATTATATGCACTTACTTTGTGAGAAAACTCATGTACCTTACCATTTAATGTTGAGTTAACTCATATATTGACACTCAATATGATTTATGCATGTGATTGGTAGTTGAAGACTAGTTGTGTATGTGACTGACACTCAAGATTTGTTATGTGGAATGAGGTTTAGTTATTCCTTGATATCACTTAATTTAACACTCTTAATAGTCTTCTACACCTTATTTAACTTCATTTGACTGACCAAGTAGGTCTACTAGGCCAATTAGGCCTAATAGCCTAAATATGTGCATTTAATGGCTCTAAAAGCTTCATGAAAATATATAAACCTATGAAGAAGTGATTTTTAGGCCTAGAAAATCCTCTCATATCTTGAAATAGGTCCTCTTGGGAAATAAACAATTACAAATCTATCAAACTAGGTGATTAGGTCACCTTATACTTCACTCCTACAAATTGGTTGATAAGAAATTACCCACAAAGGCACTTACATGCCTAGTGTTTATCATTTGATGACTTAAGGAGGTATAAAAAGTGTCAAGATTCACTGTCCAATGATTTTATATTTATTAAACTACCTTGTACCTCTCTTTTTTCACTTTTTCTTCTTAAAACCTTGTTTTATGATAGGTTCATACACCATCCAAACAATAAAATTCCATAGACGTGAATCTCTTAGATTTTACTAGATGATCCAATGGTATTTAGGTGATTTAAATCTATTTGGGTGACTTTTCTATTAATTCTTCTTAATTAGTTCTATAGTAGATTTTAGGAGGGTTTGAGAGTACTCAAGACTCTTAATGATGATTCATAAATCTTGGGAATTAAATGTCTAAACCAATGCCACAAAACATTAGTGTATTAGGCCCTCTACCTCTCTCAAACTCCTTTCCCTCACATGAAAAATATTTGTACCATGGTGAGCATATGAAGCCACCTCTCAAAGTATAAAAAAGCCTTTATGAGCATGTTTGGTGTTCTAAGGCCAAAATGATCACTTATAATTCTTCTCATGTGGCTCAAATTAGGCATACACCTATTTGGCATCCTAATGATAATGGTAATGAATATTTTAATTATATCCATGGCCTTACTTTATCTCTTGCTACCCCTTCTTGATAGCACTATCTAATGAAGCTAATATCCAGGCATATATGTATGCAAGGCCATTTATTATTTTGACCTTATAATGAGTTTTAGGGCTCATATCTATTACATATAACATTAATAACCTATATGAGGTCCTTCAAAGCAATGGCATTTTCTTGATCAATCTATTCATCTTTTATCTGTATGCACACATCTCTTTATTTGAACCACCAAACCTATATACCTATGTAAGTGATCATAAAGACCCATATAGATGGTTTTTATAAGTTTATTTACAAATTTTAAGACCCAATGTCCCTTAAAAAACTCATTCTATATGTAAATACCTTTCATTACATTATTATAGGCTCAAACTGTCCTTTAGAGACATAGTTCATATAACATGGTTCATGCATGTGCCAACCAATAAGATATGGATATTATCAAGATATTTTATAACATCACCAACATAATTTCATGGCTCAAACACATCATTAGAATTCACATTTATGCTTATTTACTCCATTAGGTATGTTTCAAGGTTTTGTAAGGGTTTTAGGGGTCTACAATTCTTAGTAATGGTTCATAGAGTATGAACCCTTGATGGAAAACATATTTCCTATAGTTAAAGTATACTAACCCCTTCAAAAACCTTGACCACCTTGATCTCCTATGAAAAGTATCACTCAAGGTGTGTACGTGGTGAAGTGGTGCTTCAATGGTTATTTTATACTATGCAAATAGAAAATGAAGGTTTAAGATCCAAAAATGACAAATTTTATGTATTCCATACAATAAAATACATATTTAACGTTTTTAAAATACCCTATACCTAATTTTAATTATCGTCATTGTGATAAAAACCACATGGATCAGTTGAACATGGTGGCAAGGTTTCTTAAGGGTTTAAACCATGTATGAATGTTTTAGCCCTGAAGGGAATATTATCATTATATCCTAAGTATTATCACACTCAATTTTTTTTTAAAGAATAAAAATAAACTTTAATTTCCTTATAAAACCTTACATGGATTTCAAAACCCCTATTTTACCCATAACTGTTCAAAATGCCTTTTTAGCTACATTAGTGACTATTAATAAACTGGTGTATGACTATGACAAAATAGTGGATGCTTCCACTAATCATGTTACCTTAACAAGATAATTTAAATATAAAAACACTAATTAAAATAACTTTTACCAATTTTCATAGTTAGATCATGCTTTAAGAGGACTCAAAACTCATTTCCCCCAAACCTAGCCAGTGCATTACTTGAATTTTTCATGTTTTATAGGTTTATAACTAAGGTTGATTATTTTCACCTTGTCATTAGGGAATGAGAGTGTCAAAAAGGATTTTTAAATTTTATAGGAACCTTATTTTAATATTATTTACCCTTCATTAGTCATTTATTATTCTTATGCACCCTATTAAAGCACCATTTCTCTTCATTTCCTTTAATATAATTACCTCTGTTAATACTACTATAAAAGGTGATTTCTGATTTATAAGTTATTTATATTAATTTAACCATAACTTATAACTTTGATAACTTAGAATTCATTTGTAACCTTATTCTCACATCTTTCTTTATTACATTTTCTCTTCAAGGGAACTCTTAGCCTCCTATAGTCTTGATTTTGTACACAGGCTTATGTACTAGTACCTTCATGAGTTTGCATATGTATAGTAGATACCTTGATCTTAGTGATTGTTTTAAGAAATAAATTTACCATTTGAATAAATATGAAACTTCACAAGTTTCCTCTTTTAATGAAATGTATCTTTAATTGCACCTATCTAGGGATATAGATATGTCAATAAAATTGACCCTAGTATGATTGTAGGTGATCCACATCCCTTCTCAGAGATATGCCTCTAGAGGCAGTCAGCACTTGCCACATGTCTGACCAAGCCTACCTTAGGTGCTTCAGTCCCTAGGCCACACAGTGGTCTAAAAGAGGACCCAAATCACTCCAGAGCTTTTGGTGTGATGGCCAGTCTTCTATTGGCATCAGAGCTAGGTCTCGAGGTTGAGTCCCATAGAAGCTGGTGGGCATGATCCACATCCCTTCTCAAGGATAGAGATACACTCTACCATGTGTCTGACTGGGTTCACCTTAGGTACTTTAATCCTTAGGCCATATAGTGGTCTGGAAGAGGACCCAAATCACTCTGGAGCTTTTGGCATGATGGTCAGTCCTTCTATTGATATTCACTTCTCAGGGAAAGCGATACACTACTGCCACATGTCTAATCGGTTTCACCTTAGGTGCTTCTGTCCTTGGGCCATATAGTGGTCTGGAAGAGGACATAGATCACTTCAAATATTTTGGCATGATGGATAGTCCTTCTATTGGTATCAGAGCTAGGTCTTGAGGTCGAGACCCATAGAATTTGGTGGGCATGATCCACATCCCTTCTTAGAGATACACCTCCAGAGGCAGTCATGATACACCTCCAGAGGTAGTCAACACTCACCACATGTCTGACTAGGCCCGCCTTAGGTGCTTTAGTCCCTAGGCCACATAGTGGTCTAGAAGAGGACCTAGATCACTCTAGAGCTTTTGGTGTGATGGCTAGTCCTCTATAACTGAGAGGCATGGAGACACGTCGTACATCAATGTGGATTAAGCCCAACAGATTCAACCTCAAGACCTAAGTTTGATACCAATAAAAGGACTAGCCATCATGCCAAAAGCTCCAAAGTGATCTGGGTCCTCTTCTAGACCACTAGATGGCCCAGGGACTGAAGCACCTAAGGTGAACCTAGTCAGACACATGGAAATAGTGTATCACTACCCCTAAGAAGGGATGTGGATCTCAGTAGGTGACCATTTAAAGGTTAGCCTTGGAGTCAAAATTTATTAGGGAAACATTCTCCATACCCTAACCTATTCCAAATTTTCATTATTCTTATAAATCCTCAATTTGATCATGGGAATCCTCTATATACTACTCTCCTCCCATCCCTTTACAAATTGGAGATAGGATTATCTTGGAAAGGTTGTAGGTGATCTTTGATAAGGTGAATGACTATGTTATTTTATAATTTGGACCTGATGACTTGTCATTATTAACCATAAGAACTATCTCTCAAAATTTTAAAAAATCTTCATTAAACTTTAAGGCATATCCACACCTTCTTGATAGTCTTGATTTGATATAGTATTGGCATACTTCAAGAGCCTTCAAAAGCTGATATAGGTGAAGATTTACATGAAGATATGTCCTAATATGAGTTTGACGCATAATCAAGGTATTAATTTGATCTAAGTTTCATAACAATCACTTTTCAACATTTTATTCTCCATACTCATCACTCTACCTTTTGAACATATAAATTTCTTTATTGTAATCTTGACTATGTATGGAAATTCGGCCCTTGTATAGACTGTGTGTAAGTTATAGGTCTTGAAACAACACCAAAAAAACTCTAAATATTCACTCTAATGATATTTATTTCCATTTAAATCCCAATTTCGTTACACTCTCTCCTCATAGTCTTCATTTGATCCAAGTTTTCATCTTTGATCTCACTTTTTTTAGCATGGTTGTAGGTGGAGATTTCTATGTTGTTTATACAAACCGAGACAAACATTGAGTGATAGAGGAGCTTGAGTATGTCACAATAATGACTATGATTTTATTTAAACTTAATTATATTTAAAACATTACTTGGTTACCTCAATCCATAGACCTTCCTTGAAATTAACCTCAATAAGATATTGTAGATGTTTTATGCCCTTGGTTGTAGATGATCTTTAACCTATATTTAGTAGTTGTTAAGATTATATAATCATACCCCCATGACCATAATATTTTATGGTGTCATTAACTATTATTTCATAATGGATACATGAGATTAAAGTTAAGTATAAGTGATTTGATGATGATTTACATGTAAATGAGAATGGAGATAGAGTGGAAAGCTTACAACAGTGATGAATGGTAGTAGAAAGTTTGTGAAGTGGGATGACACATGAGGGAGGTGAAAAGACATGATCCACTATCAAGGTAGCCAATGAAGTATATTATGGTATCATATGAATATTCCTTAACTAAATATACCATTTTAGAGGTATTTAAAAATCATAATTACCAAAAATGGAAACCTAAGAATCATCAAATACCTTAAGGAATGGTAACTTTCCTTAATATCTACTAAATTATGACTATAAGAAGGTTTAAGGATGACTGATGGTGATTGATCCATATTAATTTAATGGAAATTTAGGAAATTTTAATTAAGGACTACTAACATGAATGAAACCCTATAAACAAAATTCTAACAAATCTTGATATTCTTGGATGCCTCATGAACCATACAACCTTCCTTTGTTTTCTTGTAAACAATAAATTAGTAGTGTATGTATTATTTAGATCCATGTACCCTTAAACATGTGGAAATAATATTAATAGTTTCATTCAAATGTATTTCCTACTCCTAACAAGCTCCATAAACTTTTATTTTTCTATCATGATGCTCAGAAGAGGAGAAATCTTAAAAAATTGATTGCTTGTCTAAATGATAAAGCCATAGTGAGTGCATTAAATTGTAGAGGATTTTTAATAAAGGAGATAAATAAAAAATTATAACCAATTCTCAAAATATTTAACCTCTTTAATACCCCTTCCTCTACCAAAAATTCTAGATCTTGATTTTCTCTCTCATGGTCGTACCATCTGCAAACTTGAAGTGCTCTTTTGAGGTGCAAAGAAGCTAGTTCATGCTTGTGGATCAGTTTTGAGCTTGTTTTAGATCCTTTTTCCTTTAATAATTTTTGAATCACCTTTCATGACTCCACCTTAAATCTCATGATCATTATTATATGGAAAAGTCCATACAAATCCATACTTCTACATGAAAACACATGAAAAGGGCCTTTGTCTTGTATTTTCTTCAAACTTCAAGTTTTTAACTACCACTTTGGGTTAAAATAAAATAATATTACAAGTATTTTTTCATATTAACACAATAAAATAGTCTTTTTAGATCAACATGGGGCAAAATTTCACATGTGGGTGCTTTAAGAGAGCAAAACTATGCTTAGACTTGTATGAAGAGATAGTTACAAAGCATAAGACTTTTGAATTAAGTAATGAAATGAATATAAAGATTTATAAATGAATTATGTAATATTTAGTTGCCTTTTGAGGATTAATTTTGGCATTTTAAATCTAAAATCTTCCTTTTAGACAATGTTTACATAGTTTCATAATGGAATTTACCATTGAATGTCATAGAGAGTATGTCATAGCCTTATAAAAGGTTTCAAAAGAATTATATGTATTTTAATCATAATTAAAAGTTAATAGACATACAAATAACTTTAATAAATCAAATATATCAAATAAAATCATATTAATTTTCTAGATACCACCTCTCATACATCTCCATCAAGGCACTTTAGATCACAAAACCACTTAAATTCTTTGTCAAAACATCATAATGACACTTGACACCATTTCCATGACACTGAGACATGATCCCTTCACATAAAAATTAATGAAAATTATGATGGCCATGAAAAGTTTTCAATTTTAGGGGTTAAAATTTAGCCTTTATAGGCCAAATTGCCCATATTTTTGGTGACTCACAAGGGTTAACCAACCTGTTGGTCAAGAAAATTTAAAATATCTTTGTTAGATAAGACTTCAAACAACACTCTAAAACTATCAAAACTTAAATAATTAACACAAAACAAATAAACAAGATATAAAATAGGAAACAATAATAGATAACTAAAACAAAACAACAACAACTCAAGCATGTACAGCAACACTTAGAGGAATGCAACTACCACTATATACAAAATGATTGGTTGTCCTAATAGAAATACTTGAGTAAAATTCCATTTATAGGAGTAATTATCTCATTACCAATAAAATTTGACCATTGGAAAGAATTACTTTCATTATAACTGGTAATGACATATGGACCACTCCAAAGACTATCAAATTTGGAATGTTTACCTAGGTTGGTATAGTCTTCATCCTACTTAATCACAATATCACCTTCTTGAAAGGTCTTAAATGAATCTCTATTTTCAAAATATCTTTTTACTTATTCTTGGTTAGACCACATGGTATACATATCATTGTCTCTTGTTTCCACCAAATCTCTTTATTCATTCATTCTTACCTCCATTATTACATCATTCTCCATAAGCTCTAGCTGATGTGCAAGTTCTAACGATGGAAGTTATAATGAAATAAGAAAACTTGCTTCTATACCATAAACTAGTAGGTAATTATAATAACCAATATACTTATTTTGAATAATTATATCTACCCATAATGCAGTCTTCAACTTGGTATGCCATCTTTTTAGATTATCTTCCATTGTTCTATTGATGATCCTAATAAAATTCTTATTGGTGGACTCTGCTAGTCCATTACCCTAAGGATAGTATTTTGATGGATATTTGAGATAAATATAATAATAAATATCCTATTCACATACCTTTACACTAATAAAATTCAAATTATTGTTTGATATGATGGTTGAAAAGACACCAAAATGAGTCACTAGGCTATCATAAACCTCTAAAATTGAGTTTCCATTTGCTTCCTTGAGTGAAAATACCTCCACCCACTTGTTAAAGTAATAAGTGGATGTTGAAAATACTTATTTAAATCAATTTATGAAGGATTAAAATTTCTAATGAAGTCTAATCCTGACTACATGAAGGGCTACTCAAAGGTTTCAAAGGCATGGTAGCTAGTCTCTGTTTAATAGTAAACATTACATAATTAAAACATATTATAACCCATTCATGTGATTATTTGAAAAAATTAGTCCAAAAATAATGAAATATTATGAAATTTGATGCTATATTATTGTCTACAAATTGTCCTCCTGTAAACCCATCATGAAATTGCTCTAACAATTTATCTACTTGGCTAGTTTCTACACATCTTAGAAACATACCTCTGATGTATTTTTTGAATATTATTAAATAAATAAATATGTAATGGATATATTTAAGATTTAAATTTATCCTATTTTTTCCATCGAATCCTATAATAAATTCTCCCATTTGAAAGAATCTTGTTATGTCTTATGTCTAACTGGAATGAGAAATAGTTACAGTTGTATGTTGAGTGTCTTAGACTATCACAACCACTTATTTTTCCTATTTATAATATAATTAAATGTGATAAAAAACTCCCATAAATATTAACACATTTTTAACCTTCACTTATATGTAATATTATATGCATTTGGTTACCTAACCAGCCTTATTTTCACTTAGGTCTCTATTAAGG
The DNA here is from genome assembly GCA_037957365.1 of Torreya grandis. Lineage (NCBI taxonomy): Eukaryota > Viridiplantae > Streptophyta > Pinopsida > Cupressales > Taxaceae > Torreya > Torreya grandis. The sequence continues at coordinate 312,265 of JARHVA010006264.1, read as the reverse complement.
ATAAAATGCTTCACACTAGGATGAGCTACCATAAAAAAGATCTTGTTGTTGGAGACCATATGTATTAATTTATTAAAAAAAATTATGAAAAAAGGACATTATTTTAAAATAATTTATTTTTATCCTAATATCCTTCTAATGCTTGAATAAAAAAGTAATGGCCTGCTCCAATCCTTTACTATTTTGTTACATTAGCATGGCAAAAATTGTGTTTACATGTGGAAAGGGAATACATGAATAAATATTTAGTAAAATAATGGATTTTTGAGGTATAATATTTTATAATGGAATATTTAATTTCCTCAAAACATATGTTACCTTCTTTTCTCCATGTGAACTCTTGATGTTTCTTGAGCATATGAGATAGTCGCCTTACCAATTCTAAAAATCTAGGTATGAACCTCTTAATAAAATTGATATTTAAAAATAAGATTTGTAATTCCTTATTATTTTTTTTAAAAATAAAAATAAAGGACTTCCTTTATTCTTTTAGGATCAATATAAATTCTATCCTTGGATACAACATGTCCAAGAATCCTTCCTTCATGCACTACAAAGGTACACTTTTTGGGGTTCAAAGAGACCTCAAGTTGTCTACACCTATCAAATAAAAATATAAAATGTGTGAAATGATATTTAAGATATTTATAAAACATAGTAATATAATCAAGATAAATAAGTGCCATTTCACTTATGATGCCTTGAAAATATAAATCCATTGCCCTTTAAAAAGTAACTCCAGCATTAGATAGTCCAAAAGGCATTTTATTATATGCATAGGTACCCCACTTAATTATGAAGGAAATTTTGTATTTATATTGCTCATTCACTAATATATGATTATCCCTTGAGTATACATCAAGTATAGAAAACCTTTGTGAACTTGAAACTCTTTGCAAAATTTTATATATGGAGGGAAGAGGGTAATGATCTCTTAATGACACCCTATTGAGATCTTTGAAATATAAACACAACCTTATCTCCCCATTATTTTTACTCATAGGTAAAATATTTTCCACCAATGTATAATGTTTTATGGTAAATATTATGTTGTATTCAATAAGCTTTGTTAGTTCCTTTCTCATAAGGATCTCAACCTTGGGGTTTATTGGTCTTTATTTTTGCCTTAAAGGATTGGCATCTTCTTCTATATATATGGTATTTTGTGATAACCTAGGATAAAATCCCTTAAAATCATGGTATTTCCATGCAAAAAATATCCATAAACTCCTTTCACAATTCTATGAAGGTTTCTCTCTCTTCCTTAGTAGTTACTTTTCCTAACTTGAGTAGTTTATCTTCAACTATGGTAATTTGTTCATAATGTTCCTTTTTAGTATAGATGCTTACCTTATATTTTATCATATGATAATAATCTTTAAATATTCTATCCAAATTTACTAAGCCATTATGTAACTTATTTTATCTCAATTGGACAATCTAGTCCTCATATAGGTGTTGTAACTTATTCTAGTTCTTTGGGCAGAATTCTACCTCATGTTGTAGGAAATAGGCAATCTTTTTGTCACTATAAAATACATGCCAGCTTAATTCATTATTTTTAATTTATTTCCTTCATATAATATTAATTTGGGACTACTCCTTAGTGTCTTTAAACTCATCAACTATATCATATTGTGATCCAATGGCAGCTAACATGTTGATTGGTTCCTCTAAGAATGGAGTAAATTTAAAATGATTGGAAGTCCTCCATAAGATCCCAAGACTTGTTTTTGTAATAATTTATAAATGTATTATATGATGAGATCATACCTATTACATTTTCCACTACTAATTCACTATCACCTTTATCCTATTGAAGCTTTATAACCCTCTTCCTTAACCACCATAGACCATGAATAAGAGCCTCATAATATATAGTATTAGAGGTAAAACTAAATTGAAATATTATAGAATAATAATAACTTTGATTTATAGGAGAAACAATAATAACACCTAACCCACTCCAATTTTGTGATCTAGATCCATCAAACAACAAATTCCAAACTCCTTCATGTTCCTATGTTGTGCTAGTGAGACTAGGAATTATAACACCTTATTTATGAATGAAATAGACACCCAAACCTAATTCCTAAATGATTCTATAAGGATAATAGCCATTATTATCATATTCCCACTCATTAAATAGAAAATCTAGTGTACCTTCAAGTGATTTAGAAGGTTTTAGATTATTGAAGTATTCATCTTCCTCTAAGATAGTGTTATTGACATTTAAAAAGTGAGGCATATAAGGTTCCAAATGGAATATAGATATAGGTTTATACCTTATGGAATTTTTTTTCCTATACATAGTTATAAAATCCATATAATACAAATGAAAAAAATATATCCCCCTATTTTGGTAGTGAATTATCTAGATAAACATAAGTCAAAGTGGGAGGAGATCAACTACTACCACATATTGAGAGATAGTAAAATTATGACAAGAAAATAAAATTACCTTAAGATCCCTATGAAAAACCAAAATCTTAGTAAGATATCCATCTAACTATAACACTCCCTTCTCATGAGGCTCCCACTGAAGTCCCAACTTATCATCTATGGATTTAGGCATGATAGAGTTATTAGCCCCATTCTCAATCATGTAATTATCAACAAGGCAATCACTAAAGACAACTAAAAGATAGAATGGTGGTGGCTTAATCACCTTTGGTTCTTGATCAAGAGGTTGACTATAATTTATAAGAATAACACCTACTTTTTCTAGTTATTTATCTAAAACATGAAGCTTGTAGAGCTCTTCTTGAAATATATAATGTTGTCCTACAATAAGTAATGTGTCTCATAGAAATAGAATTAGGAGACTTATTCATCTGATCAAAAATGCTAAGAGGATAAATGGTTATCCTAGGCTGAAATTTAAGAGCAGAAGTTCTACCTAAATGTTGTGTAAATCATATTATGAAAGGGCCTTTTTTATTCTACCCCTTACCATCTTGTACTTTTTGATTTGATGTTGGATTTTGAGGTACATCTTGAGTGGTAGTCTTTTTAGGTGATTGAAAAGGTAGAGGATCTACCTGTTCAATAACCAAACAATCACCAACTACCCTTTGTTTGGACCTTGTATGAGCTATAACTGAGTTCTCCACATTAGACATATTATGATCTTGATTAGCTACCATATGATCAAAAGGATTTTCACCTTATTATAAATTAGTAAAAGTAGTTTCAAAAGGTATTTTGCTACTACCTGCTCCTTATTAACTTGGTACCTCAGCTTGAGTGAAAGAAGGAATGTCTCCATGTGTTAAAGAATCTTATTTATGTTGGGAAGGTGGCTAATTATCATGTGGTGAAAGAGTTGGACCTTGTTACATGAAATATTGTTGACTCCCCTCACCAATTGGAGCCAGTGCCATATTGTTTGATTGCTCCCATTGATTGGACCATTGACCTTTGATGCAGGTGCACCCAAATATGTTGGTGGGGGTATTATCAAATTATATTCATTTTATATACTTTTTATAATTTAAAATTTATTTATGTGTGTAAAATTTAAAAAGGGTAGTAATAGGAGTTAGTCAAGAGTCAAACAGGTTGGCAGGTGTGAATTGTTAGAGTTTAGAGTAGTTTAATAATGAGTTAGCAAGTTGTTAATGAAGATTGTTAATAATCTAAGATAGATCATATCCTAAAACCTAAGCTTAGTAATTAGTTTGTAATTTCTCTCAATGAATGGATGAGTTCTATTTCAGATAAAAAGGGTAAGCAGATAGTATAAATTTAAAAATGTTTTATTTTGCATGGTTGCCATGCATAGAGAAATTTCATATGTTTGATATATATTACTTTTAAATAGATAAAAAATAACATATTGAAGTGAAATTGTATGATTTTTAGGTTAGATAATGGAATATTAAATAGGAGTGCCCAAATTCCAACAAATCAAATCAATCAAAAGTGACAAAGAAAAAAAGAAAAGAATCATGTTTGTTAAAAGGACCAAGGTGGAAACACATACTGAGTTTTCTTTTAAATATTTGAGCATTTTCCTAGCATAAAAATATACTAACGTAATAAAATTATTTATTTATTATCTATTATTTATTCTTGATCACTCAAATTGAATAAATTATTAGCTAAAGAGACTAATGGATAATAAATTGAGTATGGTGGATTTATTAATGTGCATGGTTTAAGACCCTGGTACATTGCAATACAAATAATAGTTTAATTTATTATTTTTTATTATCAATAAAAGTAAAATTATTCCAACCTATCTATGAGTCAATTTTCATTTAGAGTTATTAATTTTGGATAAATATTATAAATAGGAATAATACAATAACATCCAATTATACTAGGGAAGCACCAAAGAAAAGAGGGATGGAATATGATAAAAATATCATATATATTAAATTTTTTTTCTATTGTCCAATTTTATTTGTATGGAAATGAAATGATTCATTTTATTTTTGAAATACAAGACGTCTTAAATAGATGTGAAATAATCTAGGATTGGGCAATTTATAAATATGTTTTGATTATCATTCATAATCTATAGGTATTAATATGGAAGAGTCAATTTGAATGCCATATTTGGATATATGTATGTAATTGTTATATCATATGTCTAAAATAGATATCAAAAAAACATTATATTTATTAGTTGTATATATAAATTGCATAAATTTAATATCAACATAGTATTTAGTTTGTTGATTGTGTAAATCAATTGCATCAATTTGAAATCAGCACATTGGTTGATTAAATAATTGGATATATTTATTGCATCAACCTTCTTGAGCATAATTACTCGAAGTTGGAAAAAAGATATGGAAATAATAGTAGCATTGGTATTATAAGAATTATATGGTCTTGATTATGTATTATTCCCCTAACCTTATTGATTGGGTTGATAAGGATGCTTATTATACTAACAAGATTGGTTAGTATTATATGGTCTTGATTATACTGATAACTCTGATATTTATATATTAGTTTTTCATATTTTAGTACTTGTTCATATATATTTTATGTGTGTGTGTGTATGTGTTAGTTTTTTATATTACAATACTCATTTATTTGACACTATAGTAAATTTTAATTGAGCATATTTACTATTTTTAGTCACTAGAGTATATTTGAGTTATTGTTTTAGACTCCTATATTTTATATCTATCTTGTACACTAATTTTATTTATTTATGAATAAATTAGATTATCTTAAAACAAAAATAATTAAAATATTTTTGAGAGACCCTCTACTATTAAAACTCTTATATTTTCTAGCATTTCCTCATAGGGTTTCAAGATCATTATCTATTTTTTCAAAATTGTAAGGTAGAACTTGTTACCTTTCCAAATCCACTAACTTGTTATTATAAGCATTGAGTGCACTCTCTATCTTACCCAATCTATCTACCCGGTTACCATGTATTTGATGAAGATTAGATAAAACTAGTAATGGAGTAATGGTAGGCATAGGAGGATGAATCTCTAGAAACAAAGGCATGGGTGGTCTAGGAGATAGTTTGCCTACTTAGATTAGGCAATTCTCAGCCTTATGGATACTTCATAAGCCTATGGCAAGGTACTTCCTCCTATGTATTGTATCATAACTACCACACTTAAATTAAGAGCTTTTAAGTAATACAAGAATGCATAGCAATACAAGAATGCAATGTAGTCTATCAATGCCAAATGCCAACCCATACAATTGAAAACTTTTCATGGCCATCATAGTGTTCATTAACCTCTATGTGAAGGGATTATGTCTCAGTGTCATGTCAATGGTTTCAAGTGTTGTTATGATGTTTTGACAAAGAATTCAAGTGGTTTTATGATCTAAAGTGCCTTAATGGAGAGGTATAAGAGGTGGTAGCTAGAAACTTACTGTGATTTTATTTTATATATTCAATATATTCAAGGTATATGCATGTATATGAAATTTTAAGTATCATAAAAATACATATAAGTCACTTAAAACCTTTTATAAGGCTATGACATACTCTTTATGATATTCAGTGGCAAATATCCTTTGTGAAGCTATGTAAACATTGTCTAAAAGGAGGATTTTGGCTTTAAAATGGAAAAATTACACATCAAATGTCCACTAAAGTATCCATAATGCCTTTAAACATCTTCATATTCATGTCATTACTTAATTCAAAAGTGTTATGCTTTAGAACTATCTCTTCATGCAAGTCTAAGTGTAGTTTTGCTCTCCAAAAGCTCCCACATGTGAAATTTGGCCCCATTTTTATCTCAAAATACTTTTTAATCTTAATTTTGTGGCCATAAATTTGTTGTTTCAAACTTTAAGTATTAATAAAATGCATGAGAAAGGCCATTTTCATGTGTTTTCCTATAGAAGTACTAATTTATATAGACTTTTCCATATAAAAAAGATCCTAAGATTGAAAGTGGAGTCATGATAGGTTATATAGAGAAGATTTGAGGGATAAATATCTCAAATAGGATGAAAAATGATCCATAAACACTAGTTAGCTTCTTTGCACCTCAAGAGAGCCCTTCAAGTTTATAGATGGTAAGACCATGAGAGATAAAATCAAGATCTAGAATTTTTAGTAGAGGAAAGGGTCTTATAGATCTTGTATTTTTTGGAATTATTTATTATTTTGTATCTCTCTCCTTTATGAAAAAAACTTTTCAATTTAAGGAACTCACTATGGCTTCTTCAATCAGATAAGCAACTAGTTTTTTGAGATTTCTCTTCATTTGAGCATCATGATAGAAAAATAAAAGTTTCAAGAGCTTGTCAAGAGTATGAAATACCTTTCCATGAAATTATTTAGCTTCTTTCCACATGTGTGAGGGTAAATGGATATCAATAATACATACACTTATAATTTATAGTTTGTAAGAAAATAAAGGAAGGTTATATGGTTCATGAGGCATCTAAGTATAGACACCTAAATCTAGCCACCAATGACCTCCAACTAGGCTTTTAACCAATTTCCACCAAAGTGCACAATTTGGCTTAAAAAGCCTAAATCATATTAAAATTTTTAAACCTGACATATTCAAGTGTTGATTTTTGATAGAGTATCATTAAATGGAGTAATGAAATTTATGGGCCAACTAACTTTGATCAGATCATTTTGAGTCAAAATGCTAATTTTACACTTGGGTACTCTGGATTGCTATTTCCTATCAAATCTCTTACACGAGACACATGCCTTTTTTTTTGTTTTGACAAAATCCTAAATGGGATAATGGATATAATGCATCTAAAATCAACTTCTAATTCTAATCTAGTCCAATTTTGAGTCAATAACAAAGAATTATGATCAATTTGAGTATTTTATACAAAAAGTGCTTAATCATGCTTAAGATCTAGTTAAACCAAATTAGATCCTAATTAATATTCCATGGAAACATTTTGAATAATTATTTCTAGAAATAAATATTAAATATCTACATCATCAGATGACCTCATTTCTTGGGAAGACATCCCTAAGCCATAAATGCCACAAATATCAAGATTCATGCCTCACATGCCTCATTAAAGCCCTCCATGCCTCTTAATTGTTCCTCTATCCCAAATATTTATGAGCCTATTTATAAATTTTAATTTCATAATTATATTAATCCTTAGCCACACATCTTAGTCTTGAGATGGATGGTTCAGGTTGATTCTGATCAATCTCAAAAATCTATAAATAGAAAGGCCATGAATATCATTTCTAAGCTATTTTGGTGCAAATTTATAATACAAAAATAATTATAAAAGCCATTGAAATTAGTGTTACCATGCCAAATTAATTCCAAGCCAAGCCAGACCAAATTCATAAGGTGCCAAGGAGAAGAGGAGATAGCCAAGCCTCCTTTGATGAAGACTTCATGAGCACAAACTAAGCAAACCACTACAACAAGCATTTTGGAGCTTCCAAAGAAGGTAAAAGAAGGTTTCTTTTTCATTTTATTTTTGTTTTTTTATTTATGTTTGTTAACTAAGATATCCTTAGTGTCTAGGCCTAGAGATGTTATGATATTTAGTGTGTTTTTATCAATTTATTTTCATTTTGGGACTAACACAATACTAACCATCCTCTCTTGAGTCAAATTCATACCTCACATAATGGCATGCCCAGTGAGACCCAACACATCCCACATATGAAGGAGATCATGATGCAACTGTAAAATTTTAATTTAGATTCTTAAAACTCTTTTTATTTGATTTCATAACTTTGTTTTGCCATTTTTATTTGTCACTAGTTTACATAGTAACCATTGCTAGTTGAGTAAACCATCATTGGTCTATATAACCATCATCGATTAGCATTAGTTAAATCGATGTCAATTTTCATAACCATCACCAATTAGTAAAACCATTATTAGTCTACATAAAAGTCACCATTACTAGTTAGTATTACCAATGATGGTCACTATGTTTTTTTACACAAACTCGAGAGCTCAATTTTCTAAGTTGGTTGTTTCATCTTCAAAAGTGCTTCTAAGCTACATCTTGCTAACATTTTTTTTTAGGTTTTACTTAAAAATTCATCAAATCATGCTTAAATAGATCATTTTAAACTTCTTTTAGGGTGTTTAAAATGAATCAAACTTTTCATTTTGGTTCTTTAAATAAAATAATTTAGGGTGATATTGCTTAACTTTTGTAGTTAGCTTTCAAAGTTACAAATTAAGACCAATATGTCAAATAAACACCACAAAATCTTTCATTTAGGCATAAAATTGAACTCATTTGTCTAATTTTTTGTATTCAATAGTTGTTTTGTTGTTTCTTATTTAGAAAATTCAAGGATGTTTCATGTATTGTCTTTTATTTGTCCCCTTTAGGAAACCCTTGGAATCAAAATCACCATTCTTTTTGTAAAAACCCTAGTATAAGGCTTAGAATTAATGTCATGTAAAGCACTCCCCAAAAACTCATCAAAGTTTGGGTGACCTTGAAAATGACCCTAAAGTCTTTCTATTAGTCTTTTGTTTCATTTAAACTTGGCTTACGAGGGGGATGTCATTACCTCCTATGAGTTCTTTAGGGAAGATTTGACCCAGGGTTTCACCTCCTAGAATTAAGTTTACTTACTCCTTCTGATTTGCACCTAGGATTTATATGAATTTGGACATCACACTACATTGAGAAAATAGTAGGATGTAGTGGTTGTAAAAATGAATAGACCTTTTTATAACTAGCCAATGTTGCAGCCACCCAATTTATATGCTTATCTTTTGCATCATTTGACATGAAAGTCATTATGCAATTGATTCCTCTAGAAACATTCAAAATCTTGATAGTTTATTCAACCCCACATTTCCATACCCTTGCTAGGATTTGAATGATTATACTTAGTGTATTTTCTTCATTTATCTTACTTGGTGTTTTGAGACTAAAACTTGTTTGTTTGTTCATAAGCCATGTCAAAATTAATTTTTTTATATGTCAGTATTTTGTCTAAAGAGGCATTATTCTAGTTGTTTTACACTGCACATGTGCCTTGAAATTTTTGCTAAAATTATTTGTGTGTGTGTTATTTGAGTTATAGAGGGTAGTGTTATGCTACCCAAATCATGTCAAAACATTTTAAGCCTTTTGAGTCTTTGAAACATAACATAGGTCACTTCATTCAATCATGATTATGATGTTAGGTTGCTCAATTTATTTCAAGACTTATTTCACCTTATGCCAAAAACCATTATTTCAAACCATGTCATGTCTACCATTTGGACCTTTGTCTTATGCTATCATGTTGTCCAATCTTGTATAGCTTGTTTGGTCAAATCCTAGTTTTCAACTTTGAGTTTTCAATTATCCTTGTCAAGTTTGGATTCAAACATTGATTTATTTTTATTTAGTCCTTAATTTGTGGGGCTGATACATAGATCTTTCTCTTTTTGGTTGAATAACTTTGATTAGTCAATTACCCAAATTTGAAAACTATTGATGGTTTATTTATTTGAATGCCTATCCTCATCATTATTTGTGCCTTTGTTTGGGAAAACATAGTCTTTATTTAAAGAGCCTTTTGTCTTATGCCTTAGCCAACTGATGTGTTGGATTTATGTCAAAGTTATTTCCAAACTTGTTAGATTAAATCAAATCAAATTATCCTTTGTTTCAAGTCTAGTTTTTGATGTCATTTGGATAAAAGTACTAGCATATGCCTATTTATTTGAGCCTAGATTTTGAATCCATGTTTGGAAAAAAGACCTAGTAACTCAAATTTTCCCTTTCCTAGTTTAGACCTTGTTTGGAACACTTTGACCAAGACCTTTGACATATTAGTTTTTATTTAGATGCTTAACCTTTTGTGCATATGACATTTGACATTAAACATTTGATGCTAATTTTTCTTATGCCAAGTATTGTCACAAATCATTTTGGAGATACAACTTCATTTTGAAAAAACATTGAAGATACAACTCCACTTTTGACCAAGTTAGACCAAGTTTGGACCATTTATCCTTTGGACAAATTCTTAGAGTTTGTAGAACTCTAAGCCTTTTTATTTTAGAGCTTTTGTCATTTAAGTGGATATTTCTAGATAAAACTATGGTGGAGTCATGTAAAATCCAAATTATGATAGAATGGCCACACAAAATCCCACTAAGAACCCCTATAGAGAGAATTTCTAAGGAGTTTATTATTCTCCCTATAATACTCCATATGGGGAACATAGTCAAAATCCACAAAATCCAAACCAAGACCTTGATTGGTATGAAGAGGCTTGTGAGGTGGACTTTAAAGACCCAACTATAGATAATGTTATTTGGGATACAAATCCATACCCTCTTTACAATAATCAGTATGTGGAACACAATCAAGAACCAACTTATGAGCCAACTCACAACTGGGATGATATGGTTTATGAGGAAGATTTGGATGTTTTGACTTAGGTGAGTAATCTATCTCCACCACATCATACCATTTCTTTTCCAAGACCATAATTTCACACCATTACTATACCAAATCCTCATCCTTTGGTTTGTGCAAGTAATAAATTTTCACAATGCCAAATCATTTCTATACTAAGACCTCATCCTTTGGCTTATCTAAGCAATCAAGCTCCATAATGCCCCTTCATCATTCCAAGACCTTGTCCTTTGGCTTATATGGCAAATCAAGTAATGACCTATTGTTACCATTTTAGGACTTCATCATTTGTCTTATGCAATAAATCATGCTACCCAATGCCCTACCATTATCCAACCACAAGCCATTCCTCATCCAGAACCAATCCCATCCAAACATCAATTGATCCAATCCTTTGAAGACCAAGTTGTGTTCAAAACTGGTATTTTCCAACTCATTGGAAACCAAATCCAAGACAACCAACCAATCTAAGATGTTTTTATTGAACCAACCACTTATGATAAGTCAACCTATGATGAATCACATATTTATCCTATACTAGTTATTGAGGAGTCTCACACTGATGAGCCAGTCTTTGTCAAGTCACTTCTTAATGATTATAACTACCTTTGGGAAAATCATTACCTCAAACATGTGCCTATTTTTCAAGAGCCTCCTTTTAACAAGATAGCCTTTGATGAGTTATCTCTTGACTATTTTCCCATCCTAGAGGAGTCCCACTCTAATAAACTAATTTTTATAGAGCCCATTATGCCATCATAGGCTGTTACTTATGTAAAGCCAAAAATTTAATAAGACATCATTATAATAGAGTACCCATTAGATGAAGAATCATAGTTAGAGTCAGGTTCTATTCTTGAACCAACATCAGATTTACTATCAAAATGTGAATCAACATTAGTCTTAACATCAAATTTAGAGTCCCTTGAGTTAGAATCAGATTCAAAAAAAGAATATGTTTGTGTTTGTTACAACATTGATTACACATACCTTACAGATTGATTTCAATACATTTGTGATCCTTCTATAGTTTTTGAGGATGATTACTTTAGCTTCAACATAAATCATATTAGTATCTTCTACAAGGATTATGTAGCCTCTCCCCATTCCATTATCATTCCACATGCCATTACCATCAACCAAAATAGCCATATCATTGGCATTCCATCTCCCATAAGTGTCGATTGGGATTGATAGAATCACACTTTGTTGAATTATATCCTTGGTGACATAGTTAAATAATATCAAGGAGGCCAAGACCACACTAATATAGTAGAAGAACACTCTCTTAGTGAAAACCTTTTGGAGGTGCTAAGGTAAAATCAAAGTCAAAACTTAGCATCTTCTAGTGAATTATTTTGAGGTTATAGGGGACAATCAAAGTCAAAATTTAGCATCTTCTAGTGAAACTTTTTTGGAAGCACTAGAATAAAATCAAATTCAAAAGTCAACATTCCTTAGTGAGACCTTATTGAAGGCACTATGGGACAATCAAGAAAACTTAATTGGTGATAACCTCATTGAGGAACCAATAGCTAAGTGCAAAATTTATTCACTACTTGATGAAGACAAAATCAAAGATCAAATCAAAATAGCTTCCAATCTATATCCTAATCAGATGGTAGTTACTTTCAAGATCAAACAATATAAAAATATGATGGTATTATTGAGAGAATAAGTATTCATCCCTAAGTTATATTGAATCTAGCATCATCAACATTATGTGTGACTAAAAGTCCTGATCTTCATTTGTTCACCCACCATTATACATTCCATTATCATCTACCATTATACTTTACAATCAAACCTACCATCCATATTTTTACTTATTTACCATCCATGATTATACTTTCTTTTGTATAGGCTACAAATATACCTTGTCTAGATTATTAAAGGACTCAAAATCAATGACCAATGAAGATCACAAAATCATTCTTGACAACCAAATCTATAGCCAGTTCTTAATGGAGTAATTATTCAAATGAGGTGTGGGATATAAATTAACATCATAAATTATTTTTTTATTATTTTTTGATTAGGACATACATTTAACCATCAACAAGAAAAATAGAATCAAAAACCATGCCCAAGCCAAAAATATGTACCATATCGTTTCTCATTGTCATCCCATTTCCATTGTTACATATGCATATTTTCCATTATCATAGATCCTACCATTCACCCCATCACTTGGGGTTAACCCACTTACCATTTTATCCAATCTATCAAAAACCATCATTATCCTAATCAAAACCATGCCATCTAACCATTACATTCCTATCTATACCAAATCCTATTTTTAGTGATCCTACCCAATCCTATTTTGATCTTGGTTCATTTAGTTATTCCTACACCTTTCGTGAGAGGATTACAATCAAGTTTTAATAATTAATCCAATATATGTTTTAATGATAGGTTATTAATTCGTGTGATAGTAGATCTGGAAATATATCTTTCATCCTATCAAGTTTATTTATGTGAGCCTAATTATAACTACCTATGGGCAACTAATTATAACCACTTATGGTAAAATTAGTATCATTGACCTGTGCCATTGTATCCTAGTTATAACCACCTATTGGTAAACTAGGGGAAACACTTAATTATCATTCATTACCACATCACCTTGTCATTACTATTTTCATTTGACTAGGCATTTGATAGATTTGAGAATTTGTTGGGACCTAGTTGATTTTTCCCTACCTTTTGTATGGATGGAATTAATATGACTTGAGGTTGTTTCAGGACTATTTAGGTCATGCTTAATTCATGTTTTGGTCACCTTAGTCCCCCTTTCCATATGCTCTCACCATTTAATGAGAAACTTAAGCCAATTTTTTTTGCCATTTTGCAAGCAAGTATCTTGTCATTCTATAATGAGTTAAGATACCTCAAAATTCCAAAAACACTCATAATATTTCAAAATACAAAAATATTTGTCTTGTCTAAGCCTAGTTAGTTATCCTCAATCTGCCTTATTAGGGCATTGCCATTGTTAGGATGCTTTCTTTTGCTTTTGTTTTTAGGCTTTCTATTTGTTTGTTTATTTTAGGTTGTTTGTTTTGTTTATTTGTTTGTTCACGTGCCTATTTGTTTGATTTCAACACTATTGCATCAACTTAATTTATGTGTTCATTGGGTAATTCTTTGAGCACATTATTCTTGATTCTATCCATATTCATACATCAATATTATCATCATTATTTTTATCATTGGTGTATTATTTTCAAGTGTTTATTGGATTGAGATTTAGTCTTTACGTATATTTTCACCAAGTGTTCATGGTGTTGTATCATGAATCCTACCATCATATGCTATAGCAAAAATCAGCTTCAAGAAGTTCTACAATCAATGGAGCCATATAAGTTTCTCTTTGGTACATTGGTAAATCCTTTCATCCCACCCTTGATCAAATTAACCCATTAGCCATTCTAATTATATCATTACTAATCAAGATGAGCATCTCCTTGTTAATACGTATAACTGAATCAATTTCTATTGATCAATCTTATTATTTTATTCATCTATTTCATCACTTTGCACTTGTTCATATTTAATTTGTATTCTAGGTTATATCCTTGAGTTATGCTTTCTAATCATCCCTAACGGGGGCACCATCATCTTTAGCCAATCTAGGTCCTCTTAATGATTATAACTACCTATGGGAAAATCATTATTTTGACTTTTATTCTTGATTATAACCACCTTTGGGAAAACCAACATCCTTTTTAACTCAATACATGCAAGCATTTTCTTATTTGAATTAATCTCAACCATGGGTTAATTCCACCTTTCTTGTTTATTTTCAAAGGACCATCCATCAAAAAATGTGATGGTCACTCCCTTAAGGGGGCATCATCATAGGCTTCCCAAAACCATTTAGAGCTTTGTTCTTCAACCATCATCTTCTTTTGGCATACTGATAGGACCGAAACACCCCAAAGCTCTGACACAACTTGTCAGATTTAAGAGAACACATGATTACCATTGTGTAAGCAATTAAACATGTGGAAATACTAGAAGAACAAATAACTTATCAATGAGAAAACACACAGAATATGAGAGGCAACACATAATTGTATTCAACTCATTATAAAGGAAATTACAATAAAGAGATCACACTCTTCTTCCACCTCTGTGAGGCTTCTTCCTCAAGGGCTCCAAGTAATCTTCCCACCTGAGTAATCTTCTCTCATAGGTCACAACACACAGCTAACACAAGCTATTGTTCACCTCATTGTACATCCAGTATAATCGAGTACATATCGGTACTCCAAGTGGATCTCTCCATGATCTTGTTGATGCATTACTGTCACCTTAGACCCTGGCCAACTGCCGATCTCTGTCTAACCCTCGCATACACACATCCCTGCATATCAAACCTGATCTTACTTATACATACATGGGGAATCCTACTTGATTCCACCATGCGAAGAACTCTCCAAGCTTCATATAGCTCTCCTACAAATTCTCCACTTAACAATACAGCCCATGAGTCTATTATATAGATCTCATGCATACACAAATTAGATTTTCCACTTCAAGACTTTGAACAATCCTTTAACATGCAAACTCCGCGTTTACTTAACTGACTATTTGTTAACAGCAGTTCAGACTGCTACAGGTGACTAACATCAGTCCTTGCCTTCCTAGAGGTGACCGACGCCAGCCAATATTCTGCCGATGCCAGTTTCCCTTCTGCGTCCCCTGACCATCATCGGTGTGGCATATCGATGTCGGTGACTGCATACGCTAGAAACCCTCATGTTTGCCTTAAGGTGTAACTTTTAGCTCCACACCCTAACAATCTCCCACTTGGAGATAAATAGCTGCACCTGTACCCAAAAACTAGTACTCTGTCCAATCTACATCCTGGCTTGTATTCCTCTTCAAGCTCCCACTTGAAGACAACCCACCACACTCCTTGTGGTGTTAAACCTGTGCTTGATTTTCTTCATTCTCATTGTACCATCTTCTGCCTTGCTATACTCCCACTCAAACAGCAACCCTTGTGAGTAACCTATAATCAACAAACACTTAACAGATCTGGGCCATCTGTTAGTCAAACTCACTCTGAGAATGTCCAACCTTGCTCTGATACCAATTGATAGGACCGAAACACCCCAAAGCTCTGACACAACTTGTCAGATTTAAGAGAACACATGATTACCATTGTGTAAGCAATTAAACATGTGGAAATACTAGAAGAACAAATAACTTATCAATGAGAAAACACACAGAATATGAGAGGCAACACATAATTGTATTCAACTCATTATAAAGGAAATTACAATAAAGAGATCACACTCTTCTTCCACCTCTATGAGGCTTCCTCCTCAAGGGCTCCAAGTAATCTTCCCACCTGAGTAATCTTCTCTCATAGGTCACAACACACAGCTAACACAAGCTATTGTTCACCTCATTGTACATCGAGTATAATCGAGTACATACCAGTACTCCAAGTAGATCTCTCCATGATCCTGCTGATGTATTACTGTCACCTTGGACCCTGGCCAACCGCCGATCTTTGTCTGACCCTCACATACACACATCCCTGCAAAACAAACCTGATCTTACTTATACATACATGGGGAATCCTACTTGATTCCACCATGGGAAGAACTCTCCAAGCTTCACATATCTCTCCTACAAATTCTCCACTTAACAATACAGCCCATGAGTCTATTATATAGATCTCATGCATACACAAATTAGATTTTCCACTTCAAGACTTCGAACAACCCTTTAACATGCAAACTCCGCATTCACTTAACTGACTATTTGTTAACAGCAGTTCAGACTGCTACAGGTGACTGACATCAGTCCCTGCCTTCCTAGAGGTGACCGATGCTAGCCAATATTCTGCCAATGCCGGTTTCCCTTCTACGTCCCCTGACCGTCGTCAATGTGGCCTACCAATGTCAGTGACTGCATATGCTACAAACCCTCTTGTTTGCCTTAAGGTGTAGCTTTTAGCTCCACACCCTAACAATCTCCCACTTGGAGATAAAAAGCTGAACCTGTACCCAAAAACTAGTACTCTGTCCAATCTACATCCTGGCTTGTATTCCTCTTCAAGCTCCCACTTGAAGACAACCCACCACACTCCTTGTGGTGTTAAACTTGTGCTTGATTTTCTTCATTCTCATTGTACCATCTTCTACCTTGTTATACTCCCACTCAAACAGCAACCCCTATGAGTAACCTGTAATCAACAAACACTTAACAGATCTGGGCCATCTGATAGTCAAACTCACTCTGAGAACATCCAACCTCGCTCTGATACCAATTGATAGGACCGAAACACCCCAAAGCTCTGACACAACTTGTCAGATTTAAGAGAACGCATGATTACCATTGTGTAAGCAATTAAACATGCAGAAATACCAGAAGAACAAATAACTTATCAATGAGAAAACACATAGAATATGAGAGGCAACACATAATTGTATTCAACTCATTACAAAGGAAATTACAATAAAGAGATCACACTCTTCTTCCACCTCTGTGAGGCTTCCTCCTCAAGGGCTCCAAGTAATCTTCCCACCTGAGTAATCTTCTCTCATAGGTCACAACACACAGCTAACACAAGTTGTTGTTCACCTCATTGTACATCCAGTACAATTGAGTACATACCGGTACTCTAAGTAGATCTCTCCATGATCCTGTTGATGTATTGCTATCACCTTGGACCCTGGCCAATCGCTGATCTCTGTTTGACCCTCGCATACACACATCCCTACATATCAAACCTGATCTTACTTATACATACATGGGGAATCCTACTTGATTCCACCATGGGAAGAACTCTCCAAGCTTCACATAGCTCTCCTGAAAATTCTCCACTTAACAATATAGCCCATGAGTCTATTATATAGATCTCATGCATACACAAATTAGACTTTCTGCTTCAAGACTTTGAACAAGCCTTTAACATGCAAACTCCACATTCACTTAACTGACTGTTTGTTAACAGCAATTCAGACCGCTACAGGTGACCAACATTGGTCCCTACCTTCCTAGAGGTGACCAACACCAGCTGATATTATGCCGATGCCGGTTTCCCTTCTATGTCCCCTAACTGTCGTTGGTGTGGCCTACCGACTCCGATGACTGCATACGCTAGAAACCCTCCTGTTTGCCTAAAGGTGTAGCTTTTAGCTCCACACCCTAACACATACATGCCTTTTCTCATTATTTTATAATATGTTGTTATACTTATAGCTTGAAATACCTTCCAAAATAGGATAAAACTATAGACACCTAAATCTGGCCACCAATGACCTCCAACTAGGCTTTTGACCAATTTACACCAAAGTGCACAATTTGGCTTAAAAACACTAAATCATATTAAAAAATTTGAACCTAACATATTCAAGTGTCGAATATGGATAAAGTGTCATTAAATTGGGTAATGAAATTTATGGACCAGCTAACTTTGATCAGATCATTTCAATTTAAAATGCCAATTTACACCTAGGTGTTCTAGATCGCTCTTTGTTATCAAATCTCTTACACGAACCACATGCCTTTATTATTTTATGTTGATAGCATCCTAAATGGGTTAACATATTTAACACATCTAACATCAACTTCTAATTCCAATCCAGTCAAATTTTGAGCTAATAATAAGGCATTCTGATCAATTTGAGTAATTTGCGCACAAAGTGCTTAATCATGCTTAAGAACTAGTTAAACCAAATTAGAGCCTAATTAAGAATTCCATGAAAACTTGTTGAATAATTATTTTTGGAAATAAATATTAAATATTTTCATCATCATGTGACCTCATTTCTTGGGAAGACATCCCTAGGCCATAAATGCCACAAATATCAAGATTCATGCCTCCCATGCCTCATCAAAGCCCTCCATGCCTATAATTGTTCCTCTATCCCAAATATTGATGAGCCTATTTATCAATTTTAAATACATAATTATATTAATCCTTAGCCAGACATCTCAATCTTGAGATGGATGGTTCATGTTGATTCTGATCAATCTGAAAAATTCATCTTGAGAGGCCATGAACATCATTTTAAGTTATTTTGGTGAAAATTTATAATGCACAAATGATTCTAAAAGTCATTGAAATTATTGTTACCATGCCAAATTTATTGCAATCCAAGCTAATCCAAAGCCATAATGTGCCAAGGAGAAGAGGAGATATGCAATCCTCCTTTGATGAAGACTTCATGAGCACAAACTAAGCAAGCCACTACAACAAGCATTTTGGAGCATCTAAGGAAGGTAAAAGGAGGTTTCTTTTGCATTTTAGTTGTGTGTTTTATTTATGTTTGTTAACTAAGATATTCCTAGTGTCTAGGCCTAGAGATGTTCTTATATTTAGTGTTTTTTATCAATTTTTTTCATTTTGGGACTAACACAATATTAACCATCCTCTCTTGAGTCAAATTCTTAGCTCACACCAAGAATATCAATATTTTTTGGAATTTTGTTTGTAGGGTTTTTTTCATGTCAATATTCCTTCATTAAAATTTAATCAAGGTCCTTCAAATTCCTATGTATCAATCATCAATAATCATTGTTAAACCTTGTCACGATCATAATTTAGCAGATATAAGGAAAGTTAGCATTCATTAAGGTATTTGATGATTCTTGGGTATCTATTTTTTGTAGTATATGATTTTCAAGTACATTAAAAATGGTATATTTGGTTAAGGAAAATGCCTATGCTCCCCTAAGATCCTTCATTATCTACCTTGATAGTGTATCATGTTATTTTCACCTCCCTCATGTGTCATCCCATTTCATAGACTTTTTACTACCATTCATCATTGTTATAAGCTTTTCACTCTATCTCCATTCTCATTTCCATGTCAATAATCATCATATCACTTATCATTCACTTTAATATAATGTATCCATTATCAAATAATATTTAAGGACACCATAAAATATTATGGTCTTTAGTTTTTGATTCTACTATCATATACACTACTAAATAGGGGTTAAAGATCATCTACAACCAAGGGAATAAAACATCTATAGTATCTTGTTGAAGTCAATTTCATATAAGGTCTATGGATTAAGGTCTTGAGGCAAGGTTTACACTCTCATTAATTTGGAAGAACATCATATTAATGATGGTGACCTCATCAAGATCCTCTATCACCCAATCTTTATCTTACTCTTTACAAGCAACACATGAATCTCTACCTATAGCCATGCTAAGAAAAGGTGAGATCAAAGATGTAAAATTGGACCAAATCAAGATTGTGAGGAGAGAGTGGAACTCAATGAGTATTTAAAGGTAAATAAAGATAATTAGAGTGATTTTTTTGAGGCATTTTTATGTTGTTTCAATACCTAAAACTTACACATAGTCCATATAAGGGCCAAATTCTTCATAAACTTATAATGGAGAAAGTTCTATGTTCAAAAGGTAGAGTTATGAGTATGGAGAATACAGAGTTGAAACATGATGGGTATAAGACTTGGATCAAAATTAAACCTTAATTATGGATCAAACTTAGATTAGGACATCTTTTCATGTATATATTCACCTACATCAGTGTTTGAAGGCTCTTGAAGTATGCCAATACTATATCAAATCAAGACTATGAGGAAAGTGTTGTTATGCCTTTAATTTCAATGAAGTTTATTCCCAAGGTTGAGATACACTTAATATTGTTAATAATAAGAAGTAATCATGTTCAAATTACAAAATATCATAGTAATTCACCTAATCAAATATCACCTATAGCCTTTTCAAGACAAGCCTATCTCCAAGTTGTAAAGGGAATAGACTAGAGTAGTGTATGGAATAGTCCCATGATAAAATGTAGTCTTTATAAGAAAAATGAAAATGTGTAATAGGTCAGGATATGGATAATATTTCCCCAATCAAGTTTAATTGCAAGTTTAACCTTGAAATGGTCACCTATAGCCATATTAGGGTCAATTATATGGACATATCCATATATCCTAGATAGGTGCAATTCAAGATACATTTAATTTAAGGAGGAAAATTTTCAAGTCACATATGTACTCAAATGGTAAATTGGTATATTTATACCTTCACCAACATCAATACCTCTACTAAAAGTTTTCAAACTCATGAAGGTACTAGTATATAGGCATGTGTACAAAATCGAGACTATAGGAGCTTAAGAATGCCCTTAAAGAGAAAATGTACTAAAAAAAGAGGTGATAAGAAGGTTAAAAATGACTTAGAAGGTATATAAGTGATAATTGATGGGGTAATGGATATCAATCACTTATAACTCCCAAATCAACACCTACGGTAGTATGGCAGAGGTAATTATATTGAAGGTAATGAAGAGAAAAGGTGTTTTAATAGGGTGCATAAGAGTGTGAAATGAATAATAAAGAGTATAGCCTATTGAAATAAGGTTAATATAAAATTTTAAAATCCTTATTGACACTCTCATTCCCCAGTGACAAGGTAAAAATAAGCAAACTTTGTCATGCACCTATAAAACATGAAAATTTAGGTAATGCACTAGCTATCTTTGGGGGAATTAACTTTTGAGGCCTCTTAAAGCATGATCTAACTATGAAAATTGGTAAAAGTGATTTTAATGAGTTTTTAAATATGTCCATGATCTTGGTAAGGTAAAATTATCATTAGAATCATCCACTAGTTTATCATAGTCATACCCTATTTTGTTGATAGTCAATAATGGAGCTAAGAAGGCTTTTTGAAGAGTTATGGGTAACAAAATCTTGACTGTGGACAATTTACAGAAAAGAGGAATATATATTGTGAATAGGTGTATTCTTTTTAAGAAGGGCCTTGAAGATAGAGATCATTTATTCATGAACTATTCTTTTACACAACTTGTCTGGAAAGAGATCCTCAATCTGTGGGGCATTACATGGATCCATCATAAAAATGTGGAATTATCTCTTAAAAGCTGGTACTGCCCCTCCAAGAATCCTGAAGTAATTTTTTTATGGAAACTTACTCTTCCCCATATTTGGTGGGGAATATGGAAGGAAAGAAATAACCAAATTTTTAGAAATAAAGAATTACCTGGATGGGTGGTAGGATAGAACATCATTAGAGCTATTAAGGAGAATTTTTTATCACAAAAGAATCCAAGCTCAAGTCTCCAAGTGGATTATCCCTTAAGTACAGAAAATTCTAAATGTAAACCTGATAATCCCATATCAAGAGTTACATGGAATGCTTCCCCTCAAGGGTGGATAAAAGGAAACTTTGATGGAGCTGCTAAAGGGAATCTAGGCAATGCAGGTTGGGGAGGAGTTTTGAGAAACCATACGGGAAAGGTAGTTGATGTTGTTGCAATCCCCATTGGTAAATAGAATTGTCACATTACCGAAGCTTCTGCTGCCCTTCAAACCATCAAAATAGCTGTGGATTCAGGATATTCCAAATTGTGGCCAGAAGGGGACTCATTGAATATCATAAATATTCTTAACAATAAAAATATTGTGTCTTGGACTATAGAGGCTATGGTGATGGAGATGAAAACCTTAATAAATAAATTTGATAAAGTGACAATAACCCACACCTATCGTGAAGCTAATGGAGTTGCAGATTGGTTAGCAAATTGTGCAATCCAGACAGGACACAAAGTGAGGTGGCAGGAAACATTAGAAAAGAATGTGGAACTGAGGGCGCTCATTCATCATGATGTAACTCATGTGAAGGATGGAAAGATTAGATTGTAATAGAAATATAATGAGTTGGAGGAGTGGTTTCATGGGGGAAGGTCTAAAATCATTAAAGAGGAAGGCTCTTGAGAGAGAGAAGTGGATCCTGAACGTGCCCAAAAAAAGATGACTTTCAAATCAAATTAGCAGCAGGCGGGATCATTGTAAAGCTCACAGCGACTGGGTTTCAAAGGAAATGAGTATGGCCTGTGAAAGGAAGGGAGAACCAAGGAAGCAGGAACCCAAAAAATGTGATGAATGGAGAGAGAAACAAGATGTCTAGAGAATTCTGCAGAAAGGAAAGGTCGTGAACTATATGGAAAGGCTCCATGGGTCAAAACTACATATCACAATGACTTTTTTCAAAAATTGGATTGATGATAAGGTCACTTTGCATGGTATCACAATGAACCTAATAGAGGATTTCATAGCAGAGGTTATAGGGCTGCCTACGGATGGACTTAAATTCTCCAAGCAGACAAGCATTTTGAACAAGGCCTTTTGGAAATTCCCCAAGATGGAAGTGGAAGAGCAGAAGCTGGTCAAGAATGGGGATTTCTATGAATTGGAACAGATTAAGGGGATATGGAGGGATGTATTATGTTGTACAAGGGAGTATTTCATCCTGGATGGAACAAGCAAGAGAGTGCACAAATTCCACTTTGTTTTCCTTAATCACTTCAGACACAAGGTAAGATTGTCTTTTCCCTTTTATCTACGCTTCTCCTTGGTCCAAAGCTTATTTGCTCACAGGAAGAAGGAAACGTGTCCTATCCTGCATGAAAGCCTAATTTTGTTAATCGAAGGCTATTGCAAGAATAAGACTATGGTTAAGAACCCTAACCAAGGGAAAAATAACGAGTTTGGGAGCAAAAAGAGTGAATTTGTAAAAGGGAAAGATAAAATCAATTTCCCCAGCACCAAGAACTAGAATGTAGATGAAGATACAGAGCAGGAGAGAATTGATAAACCTAGGGAGGAAAATTTGGAGGAAGAGGAAGGAACTGAAAGCTAGAATACAAATTCAAATGAGGAAGAAGAAGTTCAAGAGAAGAACGAGAAAGGAGTCAACATAGAGGAGGAATCTGAAAATAGTAAAGAAGCTGAGGAAAATCAAAAAATGTCGGAGGAAGATATTGTCTAGGATGGCCCTATTGAGGAACCTATTTCAAGAAATGAAAGGGAAAATATAGTTTAGGATGACAATCAAGAAATGGACATGGAAATTCAAACTAGAACAAAAGAACATTATCAAGGGGGTTGAGAGGAGTGCTTCAAAGAAGGCAGGAAAAGTCCCAATAAGAATACTGAGGATTGGAGTGAGAAAAGGAAGAATGATGGAATGCACACACCTATGAGCTGGGTTAATTGCAAAGTAGAGGCTTCTCTCCAACTTGATTCTTGGATGTTTAAGGAGATTATAGATCTCAAAAGGAAAGTGGAAATTACGGAAGACAACCAGAAAGCTATATGGAACAAAATTAACAGTATGGAAAAATAGATAAGAGACATCCCCATCAAGCTCAAAGATTATGAGAATAACCTTAGGGAACTCATCAAGGAGAATAGAATGAAAATGGAGGAAGTAACGTCCAACATATGTGTTGCAGCTGTTAATATTGGAAAAAGAGCTAATGAGGAGATCAAATCATTGGAGGGGCCTAGCAAAAGGATGAGACAAAGCTCAAGAAAGAAGGCTATACAAGAGGGAGCCAAGTTGGTGGCTACTACCACTCAGGATACTGTTGAGAAAGGTAAAGAAATAGTGAAAATGATTTTGGAACTAGAAGAATAGTCTGGTTCTTCTTGTTGGTTATGTTATTTGGTCTTGTTCACTGGTTTTTTGTAATCTTCTGTCTATGGTGTAGCCAGATCTATGTTAAATCTGGGTATTGACCTGTGGTCTTTTGGGTGGTTTCAGGTCCATTTAAAACTTGTTTTTGTTACTTCTCTATAGTATTTTTTAGGTTCTACCTGTCGTCATTGATGCTTTATGTTTCTTTCCTTGTATTTGGGTTTTGGGGTCCCTTCAAAACCTATTTTTACCTTAATCTAAAACATAGGGGGTTTGAAATACATGTAAGTTTTTTTAAGGAAATGAAAGGTGATTTTTATTAATAAAAAACATTTTGAGAGTGATAATACTTAGTATTTCATGCTAATATTCCATTGAGGGCTAGAGCAGGCAGATAGGATTTAAATCCTAAGAAACATTATGACCATATTCAACTGATCCATGTGTTTTATGTCATATTGATGATCATTATAATGAGGTGGAAT
>JARHVA010006264.1:272500-280000 GCA_037957365.1 Torreya grandis | reverse complement strand
AATAAATTTAAAAATATTATATCCCTTCATCCCATCCTCATTTGAAAATAATCTATAAGGATCTTGAGTGTTATTCATCAACTTAATAATTTTTTACTTTATTTCCTAAATTCACCTTGAATAGGTTGCAAAATGGCTAATTTTTTTGGTTGAGAGTTAAGGACCAAATTTCAACCAATATTATTCCCATAATTGACCATATTATTATTCTTAACATCCCAAAAGAGGTTTTTACACATTATTCTTTTTACATTTATGCATGAATTTCCAAATATGAGAACCCTTAATCCAATCCTCATCTAAAAAGACTCTAGAAGGATACTGAGTGTTATTCAAATATGTTTTTCAAGGTATCATACTCTAAATGTTATATTGATATTTACATACCCTCAAAACCATTTTCATACCCAAATATTTAATGATAATTGAGATAAGTTTTGATTTCTAATCCTCCCCATGATTCTAGGAAACAACCCTCTTTTCATTTATCCTAGGTTTTTTTAACTTGTCACTAGTCCCATTACAAAAAAATTGTTTATGATTTTTCACAATAATTTATTCACACTATAAGGATCCCAGGATATTAAAATCATATATATTAGGATTGTCTAAATGACTACATATACAAGTTGAATTCTTTTAGTAGAGGAAAGTCATTTTCCATTCCACACCACAATTTATTTTTAAAATTATATATGTTTTGTAAATATTATTTAGAAACATATGTGATGGGAATAAAATCACCATAGAGATTATATCTCTACCATAGTATTAGATTAATCTCTAAGTAAAATGGATATAGGTTTTTAATGAACTGGGTAATTTAGCATGCTTTAGTCTCTTATGGTAATATAAGATCATATGTATGAAGAAAAGTCATTACTTAACAATACATGACCATTGAGTTATAAGAGGTTTTTATTCATTATTTATACCCAAATATTTTAATATTATATATAAAACAGAGAGAACAAAATTGATCTAAATAGAGTGAGATAAGAGAACAACAAAGAATACATATAATATAAATAATTGTGATACTTAAAAAATAGTGATAATAGATTAACAAGTGTAGAGGTATATATTAAATAGATATGTGGAATTTTAAAGGTTATCTACTTATAATTATATGAGTAAAGAGAGTTATAGTGTGAATTATCTATGTAGTCTAAATGTGCACACTTAATTATTTTAATTTATTAACACATATTATAACTGAATCCACATAATACAAACCTTTGTGATACATTACCTAACTAGAGTTAACTTAAACCACATAACTATTTGTAACATAGTTGAAAATTTTATGTCAACATTTGGTGGTGTTGCATATACTATGGTTATCTAATATACATAGGTAAATATCTATTGGATTAATATAAGATAAAATTGACAAAAAATTTAGAGTTATCAGAACAAATACTCAAAACAATATACTCTAAAACTAAGATAACTGATGAGTCATTACCTAAAGTAAAATCATCCATTTTTAGATCACATGAGAAAGATTTTTTAGTAACCTTTTCAGAGATCTTGTGTACTTAGAACTTAAAATATGATAAACATATATAAGGAACAAAAATTAAAATTAATAAACCCATCAATTAGATTGCTAAAAATCTTGAGGTCCTCAAAATCATTGACACACCTTGAAATAAAGAAATTGATTATCAATTTCAGACCACACTCTATTCATTATTGATAGTTGGGGCCATTTAATTTTGGATGAGTTTTTATTTTAATGAATCCAAATAATTAGAATGAATAAGAGGAAGTTTATTGAATATGGTGCCGCTCTTAATATGTAATATTTTGTAAATAAAGGGTTGGTAAAAATATGAAAATAATTACTTTAGGGGCTAAGAACATAAGGGATAACAATAAAAAATAATAGGGATCCTCAATATATGTAACTTATTTAGACTAATTAGTTAGACTAAATAATACATAGGGGGATAGTAGGATAAGTATCAAATAAGTCATAAATTAGTTAAGAGAAAAAGATAAGGATATTGGTAAGAGAGTAAAACAAAGTAGTTTCAAAATAGAAAAATGGTAAACAAGGAGATTGTAAAACATATTAGATAATATATAATTAAATAAAATAAGAAGATAAATACAAAATAAATAAAGAGAATATATGATATTAAGGGTATCTAGGACTATGGAAGATACCACTATAGACTCTACCATTGAAGAACCCCATGTTGAAAATTTAGGATGATATTACTATAATGAAAATGGATGAGATAACATTAGTTTCTATGGAAGGAAAATAATAATCCAATGTAATAAATAATATGTATTATATACTATATTACACACTGTAAAAATTCATGAGTGACATGGAGAATGGATTACTCAGCTTAGTTGCATTAGTGGGAACCCCATAACTATTCAAAACACTGGGTGTGATACATTAGATAGTGGTAATAAGTACCAAATAAAGTGGACAAGGTGTATAAATTAGTAATGAAATTTGTGGATAAACTTAGATAGAAGATACAACAAGGATAGGATAAGATAGTTATAATATGGAACTAAGAGAGAATATTTGGGCAATTTAAGAAGGGATTATAATCAAAGATAATTTATAATAAAAATTACACATATATATAGTATAAGAAAAAATATATGTTTTGAGGGACACAAACCTTAGGGAAGATAATTATTTAGAAGATAATATTATTAATAATATCAAGGAGACACAAGAGAGAGAAAGAAGGATCTAGATTATAAGGGGTAGGATTAGTTAATAAAAATTTTAGTGAAGAGAATAGGGTAGAGATAGAGGAATAAGAATAAGACAAAATATGTTAATCCTCACTTAAAAACCCCACCCAAAATACATATGGTAAGGATATTAACCCTTTAGACCAAAAACCATTGCACGTGTCACTTCACATTGAATGCAAACATCCATTTAGAAGACAAGAGGAAGTACATATATTAGAGGAAGTGGAGAATAGTTACCATAATTTAAAAAAATAATGATAAAATATAATGTATTTTTTATATAATTAAATATAAGTATTAGGGAGAATATAATCTTAAGTAGAATTGAGAAAAGATAAAGGATGAAATATGACACTAGTTAGATTAAAAAAAAGATAATCGATAAAGAAGCTCAAGTAGTGATTCAATAATGAGCACACAAAGTAATTAGAGTATTAGTAGTGAAATTATGTATATAAAATCCCAAATATGACACATGATATAATAAATCTACCTTTGTTTCAAAAAATATATTTCAAAGAGCATCTATTTGTACTAGATTCCTACTAGAGAAGCCATAACATAATAGATGAGAAAGAAATGTTGTTTGATTTTGTTTATATGTTAAGAGATGATGTATTGAAGTGGTACATAAAATAAATTTGATACATGAAAATTAATGGTTTGATTTATAAAACTCATTTAGAGGATAATTCATTATTTGGATATACCAATATAGATCATAAGTAAAATCAAAAAACTAATACATAAATAAAAATAAAATATAAAAAATATGATTAAAGAGATATAAATAAATAGTGAAGAAATTGGAGGATCCCTAAAATGATAATAAAAAAAAGGATTGAATGGTTTATTTCATGATTAATACCATACTTACAAGCCAATGTGGATGGAAAAAAAATTAACATATTTGTAGAAACATTAGAGATGGAATCACACCTAGAAGTCCAATCTTAAAGATAATAGATATATTCATCCTTCAAAGATAATACAGAGAAGTTGAAATCTGAGTTAGAGAAATTAAGGTTGAAATAGGAAATTAAAATTAAGGGTGATGATTTTATCTCACTGCTATACATAAAAAAACTATCGATGACTTTGAATATGGTGTAAAATGTGCTTCATAGGGCATTCATGAATAGAGTGTCCATATGAGGAAATGGTGAAATGAGTATCAATAGTGAGATCATATTAGACACCAGTGGCTTCCTCCCCCCCCCCCACCCCCCAACACACACACTAATTAAAAAAACATTATATTGAGATATAATATGTCAAACATATGATCAACACAAACAAAAATAATGTCTCGTGATGGAGGTAAAACCACCAATGAACTAAGTGATGTATTGTACCACATATGGGTCATTGAATTCGTATAATTTCACTTATTTTGGACATGATGTGCTAGTGGATATATGATAAATTAATAGAAGATAAATTTTGGTAACACAACAAATTCCATCACCATAACCATAGATGGTAAATCTCACTTTACTCCATCCTAGCCAGTAATACCTAAAACTTTGAACAATAAAATATTTTTCACATAAAAATCCTTGGAATAAATATAATAATAATAACTAAGGTTGTTGTAGACACATAAAATTATTCATTAAGTTCTTAAAAGAAAATATTATTGACATCATTACCCTTTGTCTATTTTCCATTTTAAAAAATCACAATCTATATGAGAGCCCTCACTATCTTATAATCACTGAAAATAACATTAAAAAATTCATAATTTAGTTGTATTCATCCATATTCATCACACATGATCTTTCCTACATATCCCAACTATCTCTAGTCTAGAACAAGTTTGAACTAGATAGATAGGTGTGTACTAGGTCATTGTCCCATATGTGGCTTTCTCTCTCATGCTCCAATGATCACTTTTTTGAATCAAGATTTTTTAAAAATGATCTTCCTCAAATTTGGTAAAGTTGATTAGCAATATTATTCTAAATATTCTCCTATAAAATCACATCAATGCCACTCATTGTACCCCTATTGAATTCTATAAAAATTTCATTGCATACTAAGAAAAACAGCACAATGTCTTCCTATTTTAACTCTTTATCAATTTAAAAGTCTTTATCCAATTCTAAATATTTTTTAATATCAGGTCAAGGGCATCTATTGTCAATAACTTAAATAAATATTATATCTATATTAATTATAGTTGCATCATCATGGATCACACAATCACTCTAGTAGGGAGAACTACATTTTCTTGAGGCCCATTTTGGCTATGTAAATAGTGCTCGATTACAAGGGGTTTTAGGGCTACTTCAACCATCCTACTAACCCATTTTTATTTTTCATTTTTTTATCTAATTTATATCTAATGAATGTGAAAGATCTAGTGTTATATATTTTTCATGACTTCTACATGACAACATAAAACATAAAATTCAATATTCAACCCTTGCAAGTGAGCACATAGACCTATATCAAAAAATTAGGAATACAATCAACTATGACAAAGTCATAGTTTATAAACAAGGTTACACTACACCCATATCTACCTCACTTGAAATATCCCAATAAATTTAAATTTAGTGTTTTCTAAAATGATTGTCATCATAGGTCTTATTAGGTATTTTTCATTTACTATCACTTCACATAGTCAAAATAAAATATATTTTAGGGAGGTTTGTGCATATTTAGGATCTTTTACTACTTTTATTAAATTAAAAAATATTTATTTTAATATAAAATATTATATTTTAATTTATTCATATATCATATTAGTACATATAATCATTTTTATTTCATTAGTTTAATACCATTGGTTTAAGTCATCTTAAATTAAAAGGGTTAAACATTCAGGTGATCCTGCTACTTTGAGAACATTTCTTTTTATTTTTCCTTGATTTTTGGGATAGTAATTATATTGAATTTATATAAATTATTGGCATTGAAATAAAATAAACTTCAACATCATATAATATCTAACACAAAATTATTTAATTTCTTCAACCTTGGATTAAATCTAATATTGAAGAAATTGCCTTGTCAAATTGGATCATTTTATCACAAAAGATTTTTATTTCAACCTTAGGTTGAAACTTACTTTATTTATGAAAAAAAAAAATCACTTTCTATTTTTCATTTTATTTTGATTTTTTTTATAAACTATGTTCTTATAGTTTTTAAACTACATAGTGACTATCGTGAATGTCTACATCATGTTTTGTTTATAGACATCATGGTGTGAGGGGTTTACACCAATACTCATAGCCATAATAATACAACACTAAATTTAAATTTTATTTTCCACATGCCTCATGGTATATCATTAATTCATAGGATCAATTATTTATACCAATAGGAATTCTATTTTATCCATATAATTTGTGATGCACCTAAGAGGAGTGTATTACCTAGGGAAGTTACTCTCATTGTATCATCAAAAATAAGGTTAGTGGCATATAATCATGGTTATACCTCTATGTTTAGTGATTTGAAACACTATTTTGACACTAATCAACATATGAGTAAGTATATTTTATAGCCTAAAAATCATTCAAACCCTTCCTACATCACCCTCATACCTTGATTTTTTTATTATACTTTATTCATAGTCATTAGAATTAATTGATACACTACTAAGGTTGTGGGATCTTTCAAACCCTCTTGTTGTAAATTTTTTAGGTTATGGGATCCTTAAAAATCTCTTGTTGTGATCCAGTATGGATGTGGGAGCCAACAAACCCTCTTGTTGTGATCTGGTATAGTTATGGGTTCATTCAAAATCTTTTAGTTGTAAGTCCATTATTTAAAACCCTCTCTTATTTTTGGAACCAATAATCAAAACCCTCACTTGTCTGGTTCATATCTCCAATTTAAAAATAATTTACCCTAATTAAAGATAATAATGTTTGATTCATATTTTACTTTATTCATAGTTTTTAGTATTTCTTAATTCATATTGAATAATTTCTACAATGGATTCAATGAGTGAAAGAGTCTCTCACATGATACATATGATTATGAATTTTCTTGTAAAATATTCTCCTACTTTCCATTATGTTATTAATTTCATTTATACATGCTTAAAATTTTATAATGTTCTACTACTTACCTTATATCAATCTCTAATACATTGTACTTCAAATTATGATGATATTGGAAAAGAATTTATGAAATCTTTTAGAAAATTTTCAAATGTTAAGGATATATCCACATGGTCAAAATTCATTAATGTAAAAAATCATAATCTTCCTCTTTTGAGCAATTTCAATGTTCTACCATAGCATATATCAAATTAAGTAAATTCTTCAATAGATGTAAATTGATATGGTTTTATATTTAGATATTTATATAAGTATACTTATATATAAGGCTTGGATAAGCATTCTCAATTAATTTTTTATCTTATTTCTCCTTCTATTAATAAGGATTAAACAACTCTTGGGTATAATGTTATGTCCACCCCTCATGGACTAAGTCAAGTCAAGCCCCATTCTAAGATAATTTTTGATACTAACCATTATCACACTATCCAACTTTAAATTACTTAGGAATGATATAAATAATATATTTTAAATTGCATCACATGGGAAACTTCAAATAATTTTCCTTACTTCACACCCTATTAGGCACACATCATAGTTATTATTTCAAAATATAACACTTAGAAGAGTCTAATGATCCAAATGATGTTGTAAAAGTCCTAAAATATATTCATGAACATCTCAAAAAGGTTGATTAATTATTATATATGGCTAGATATGAACATAGTAAGGGCATCTAAGATAT
>JARHVA010006264.1:232500-267500 GCA_037957365.1 Torreya grandis | reverse complement strand
CATGCATTTTAGCCCTTTGGCCTATTTTTCATGCCTCAAGTGTTTTATATGTATGATTTATTATATGCATAATTGCCATGACACTTGTTTTTACTTGTTACACACACCATTTTTTGATGGCACAAGGGACCTCATGCATCTACCCTTCTTACTTGGGTGTTGTGATGGACATCATGCTTCAAACCCCTAGGTAGCTACTTAGTTGTACTTAGATTTTTTATTACATGCATTGATTACATCTATCTTGACACCCTTGTATAATGCTAGAGATAACATACATCTTACATTACATACTTATGCTCAAATTCTCTTACATTATGATGTTATGTATGCACATTATATTGGATTATAATATAATTATCATAAATGATCCAAATAAAACACATTTTATAGATATTTTTCTTTTAAGGAAAGTTTTTGATTAGTTTCAACAACTACCCTCAAAATAAGGACATTCACATGGGTTTATCACATATAACAAGCTCTTATATTGCACTCACAATACATTTTTTTTATCACATAGGGTCAATTTTAGAAAATTAGACAAGGTAAACATAGTGGAAATCAATGACTCAAAAAGCAATACAATGACAAAAAATTTAGACAAAAAATACATTATCACCTAAATAGGGACATTAACACAATAGGGCTTTACTATCCAAGATATGGTGCTACTATTTACTAGCCTTAGTTTTAGAACAACATAGATTGGCCAAAATAGTATAGAAGGTATAGTACAAGTTTACACAGATTCAATTAAAAGTTTACTATCTATACGTAGTTTTTATCTAGATTCACATTAGTTCAAATTAGATTCATATTAGTTTTCTTAAATTAGGGGCATCGTGTGTGGCATGACCATTACCATTTTCAATTTATATACTCAGATAAAATTACTATAATTCAGTCTAGAATCAATATACTTATATACTAGATTGGGGGTATATGTGTGGCACATTGTTTCCATATGCTCAATTACACACTAGTTGATCTAATGGAATGATAAATTCCATGTCATTCTCTATGTTATATACACTTGACATCATATTTTAGGTTGACACTAGTTTCATGCCTTACTCCATCTATAGTGTTTAGCATTCTTGAGTGGCCTAAAGCCACCTAATATACCTGAGTGGTTGAAAAGATGACATACATAGTTATATATACTTAGAAATTTTTAGTGCTTCATGTAGCTCAATTTAAGATGAATCTAATACACATGGATAGGTAATGATGGAGTCTTATCATACTTGATTTCTTGATTCACCCACACATGAAGATTGAGCAAGTTATTATCTTAGTCTAATATATCCACTGATTTATCACTATATGCATGAACACAAATAGGTTGTCACCAAGTTAATCCATTGGTTCACATACCCAATTATGTGTATTTTTTCCTTTCCTCTTTACCGTATCTTTACTAAATTTTACTTTTTACTCAACATATTGTTTTTCTTTTGATATCTCTTAAGTAAGGATTAATTTATGCAATTCTCAATTATAGGTCATGAT
Source organism: Torreya grandis (assembly GCA_037957365.1). Lineage (NCBI taxonomy): Eukaryota > Viridiplantae > Streptophyta > Pinopsida > Cupressales > Taxaceae > Torreya > Torreya grandis. The sequence goes on along the minus strand of JARHVA010006264.1, from coordinate 265,985 downwards.
TTGGATCATGCTTCACATACACAAACTCAACTTCAAATACTCAACCTCAAATTCATATAATTCACTTCCTAGGTAGCTATAGGTATGGTTATTTTTTCTTTATACTAGTCATTTCTATTTGTTGTATTTATAGTATAAGGTGGGGGGGATGTAATCACTTAAAAATGGTATTTGAGTGATATGATTGATACTTGATACTACCTATCCTTAACTTATCACTAAACCTATCTTATAGCCTATTATCACACTTATTTAGCATTCATGTGGGCTATAAGAATCCGTAATCAGTTCCAACATGATCCCAAACCATCATTTACCTATCCTATCCTTTTCTACCTGGTGTTCTACTAGCTAGACATTAGTTCCACATTAAGGACACTAGAGCCACATGGTGCTAGTATCCTCAAAATGGTGCCTATGTAATTTAACCTAACTTTCTCTAATGAATACATTTTAAAAATTAAAACCTTTCTAAGGTTAGTCAAGACATATTTTACTATTCACACTAGCAATAAGACACTATAAATACATGACTTTTATCCCTTTATCCACTAGATGGAAATTAGATGAAAAATACATATTCAAATATGAAACAAGTTAAAAAAAATCAAAATTATTAATCCCTATTCTTCCCTACTTTTTCATACTATAATTTATGGCATCCCTAAGCTGATATTTTCTAGATTTTCAATCTCAAGAACACTCAAGGCGCTCAAGGCCACTATCATACTAGCATCACTTGTACTTGAACCAACATTTATGTGGGGAGAACTACATAAATATTGATCCCTCCTTAGAGTATTGGTATGTAGGAAACTCTCTTCATAGTAGGGTGTTAAGGTAATCTAAACTATCCTACTAGTGAACACACTTTTTATCTCATATCTTACTTTCAAGGAAGATTAGGGTTTACATCATAAATTAGTCATTATAAGTACAATACATAGTTTTAAAATTTATGTGTGCAGGAATAAACCCCAAAAACCTAGACATAGGTGCACTCATAAATTTGAGAAAGTCCTACACAAATGATATTAGCACCAATATCAGGATATTAGAGCCATGTGGTGATACTATCCTAATGTGGCATTACTTCTTAAGATGAGTTTTGACATGGAGATATAGTTTATAACACTCATACCTACTTCCATCTTAAGTTCTTGCACTTAGATCATCTATAATAGGTGTTTTTTGTATAAGTATTTATTTATACATATTTATTCTTATTTTTATAAATTTAAATCTAGTCAAATATATAAGAAATAAATGGCTATTTTATGCATATTATTTCCCTAATTTAGTCTACTCAACCCTTTAATCAGACATAATATTTACATAAGATAAGTCCTAAAAGGTTAAAACACATACATTACTATGTCTACATTTTTACATATATCCATAGAGCCATATCTTGGATTGGGAACATATCTTGGTCTCAAAAATATATACATGCCTAGGCCTACTCATGATAATTACACTCCTATTACCTCTTAAAATGCTACTCTAGATCATACCATTCTTGCATTACAAGCTAAGTTGGCCCATATTGATCAATCCATTTTTCATTTTATCCTTTCCATAGACTTGTGTTCCTTATTAAATAACCCTTTGGTACCTAAAATTGCATCTTATCCATTTCCTTTTGTATTTATGGATCCCTATATTTCCTTTAGTGAAGGAAAAGGTTATCCTAAAAAATATTTGTGTCTTCCATGCAGTTTGTCTAGATTATATAGATAATGATAAATTATTGACAAAGATTTTGCCAATGATTCTAAAAGAATATGTTCTTTGATGGTGTGATAACCTTATTATTCAATTAGTAAAGAAGTTAAATAAATTATCAAATTAATTTTTGACAAAATTTTCTATCAACATTGGAGAAAATTTATCATATTCTCAAATTTCAAAGCTTGAACAAGGGTCTAATGAAACAATCGAGGAATATGTGATAAGGTAAAATACTATGCTGATCAAAATGACAAATTAAATGGTTGATAATGAACTTCAAGATATTTTTACACAATTTGTTCTCTCTCCTCTTCAAGAGTCTATTATGTTTGATAAATTTAAATCCTTTGATGAACTATTCCATTTAGTCAAAGAACATGAAGTCAAATTACTTATCATGAACATGCTCAAGTATCTTTCAAAATTTATTTCTACTTCAGAGGTTAAGTTTCAAGGAAATACAATTATAAGATCTAACTAATAAAAATCAAGAATGAATTAAAATTTACAATTAATGTTATATCATAACCAACTCAAAGGCTTAAATTACAACCTTCACTAAGAAGTCAATTTTCAAAGTTACCATCACCTCCTTATGTTTATTTTTCAAAATATGTAAGAATGAAATGTAATTACTTTTCCTCCACCAATGCAGATATACATGTCTAGAAAAAATCTATAAATTTTGATGTCAATGCATATTGTGACTATCATATATGTATTGGGTATTTTAAAAATATATATTTCAAGCTTAAAAATTAGATACAATATCTCATTTTTGAAAATATCATATATATTGGTACACCTATTAAAGAGGCTAAGCCAAAAATAAATGATAATGCAAAGCTCAAAATGTATAAGGATCCTTTTCTAAACCATGATTCAAATAACAAGGATAATTCTAAAGTCCATTAGGAATGCAATTATCATCCCCCTCCTTCTACATATGATCATCCACTTGATGTCATTATTAATATAATTACAATAAAATAAGCATCATTCCCCATGATCATGTTTGATGATACTGAAGTAGTTGACACTGATTCAAATAGACATGCAATTTTTTTGAGCTTATGTTAACAACCATTCATAGTCTCATGATAGATAATGGATCAAGTCAAAATATGGGCACCATAACACTCATTCATTCTCTTATTTATATATAAAAATATTTACAAGATACTTCTATATTTGTCAAATCATTTGATGAGAATACACAAGATACTCTTGGGCATATAATTATTCCTTTACAATTTCATCCTCTCGTAGTTCCTACTCATTTTATATTTATACCAAACACATGTGTCTTTCATATGATACTAGGGTGTCCTTCGATTCATAAGACTCAAGTAGTATCCTATATAATTCATAAATTTCTCAAATACATTCATGATAATCAAATGTTAAAAATTCAAGGAATCTACTATGAATATACTTTAGAGCAAATGATGTTTACTTTTGCTAACAATCGTTACTTGGTATAGTTAATGAGAGATATGGTAATGAAATAGTTTACAAAACTATTAAAGATCACTATATATACCTTAAAAAGAACATTTTAGTTTTTAATGAGCATAACCATACTAAAAAATAATTTTATCTATCTAATTATGAGAATAATGTAGATACACATGAGCATATTCAATTTATTTCATAGATCATGGTACATCCTCTTAAGTATAAAGGGTCAAATAGAAGGATGAATTCATATCCTAAGGTACAATAGGCTATTTAAATAAATTAATCATAAGTATAGTTAAAATTTGATACATAATATTAACTTATACATGAGGCTACATGTATACATGATAATATGAGTAGTGATTCATAGGGTTATATTTCAACATATGGCTCCTATTTAGATTCAAAGGCATCTACAGTTGGTATTTATTCATCATAATAAATATGTCCTTTATATCATTATATGGGTTATACATACATTTCCATCACTAATATCATTGGTTATCTACTTGAAATTTCATTTACATAGCTTATTTAAATTTTTCTCATTATTTTACACCTTTCCTAAACATTTTTTTAGCCCTTGGTTTTACTTTTTGATTTGGGCCCTTACCCTCCTCATTTTCAAATTGATTTTAAATAATATAAAAAACATATCTCTAAGTCACTCCAATTAATTATTTTTTCATATCTTACACCCAATGGAATTGACATGCTCTCATATTTATACTTCCCTAATTGAGAAACATGCAAATTCCTATATATTTTGCATATTTGCACTACATTTCTATGATTCAAAGTTAGATATGGATTGGGGAAACATCGGTTGCCTTCCCTCTTATCATACTATGCTTATAAAACCTATTGAGGATTATTCTAATCCTACATACTTAATATAGTTTTAAAAAAACTTTCCTAACATCTCTGTTTCAAATCCTTTTAACAATCAAATATTGTCAAAATTTTGAAAAAATAAATATATTCAAAAATTAAAAACCAGGCCCTAAAGAATTTTCAAATATTTATATATTAATTATTTTCATATGTTTTTCTATTATATGGTAATAAATTATTATATTCCATATTTAAATACATAATACTTCTCATGAGGTACTTGAGTGTGATATACAACATACTTAGACATTAATCTTTGATGTTGGGCTTCTCTTATTTCACAAAAACCTTTCTAAGTTGGGGGCATCTCTATGTTATTTATGAATAAACTAAAAGGTTTTATTTATTCACAACCTCTCTACCATGTTGAGATACATATCATAAAAATTACTGAGAAATCACTAATATTTCTCACATGTGTTAAATGAAGTATGATACTTTATAACATTCAAATTCATACATATTATGGATCTATATTATTATCATTTACTACATGTTTTGGTTTGAATTATTATTTTATTTCATGATAAATTATATTTTCTTGATTATTGTGTGGTTGGCACTTGGCCTTGTATGTTCTAATTCTTACTCATATGGTATCATAACACCATTTACATGTGACCCTTTATCATGTACATGTCCCATGTATGTGGCCTTTGTTATTTTATGTCTTATATCATATTCAAATTATTTTACAATATATAACATTTTTTTACATACTTTATTCATACCATTATTTCATAATTCATCATGCATTGCTACTACTTATTTCATATACTATGGTGTTGTGATCTATATCATGCATATATTACATATGTGATTCAATGATATATACTTCTAACATATGCATCATATGTAAAACTCAAACTTATATTCAATACTATGAATTCAATAAATTTAAAATATTTAAAGTTTTATATCTCACACATATGATTTATTTTGAGATTAGTGAATCTATAAGCTAAATATATCATCTCAAAAGGGTGCATCACAATGGGCTTGCTTGGAATATTCAAGCCTCATGAGAAAAAATTTAAATTTAAGGAAATATATAGTTTACAAATGACAATATTACTTAGCATTTTTATATTATAGTGACATGTGGCATGTATGTACACTAATCACTATAGTTTAAAAATAAAAGTAGCAAAAAAATTCAAAAGGTTTCAAAACTGTAAAAATTTAAAAGTGAAAAGTTTCACTTACAAGTTAAAAATAGAATTTTAATACAATATATATACAAGGGTCATGATATTTATTCATGTATACATTTATACAATGGAATTTTTAAAATTATCATTTTTTAAGTTTCAAAGTTGTAAATTTTTAAATAGAATCTATAATGGTGTGATCTGTCTCAGTTGCAAGTGGGCCATATTAGATTCTAGTGACACTAAACATCTATGGTTGCACTTTTAAAATATGTAGATGGCCATATTTTATGTTTCCACTTGTTAAAATATTTTATAGAGTGATTTATACAGTAAAATGAGAGTTAGAGCATAAAATATTTATAACTCAATAACATTCGAGTGTTTTCAAACCAAGTCTTGATCACTCTCAATTCACCATAGTTTCACACTTATCCAAATGTCCCAACAAGGGGGAATTCACACTTTTCCATCTCCAAGTTACAGATAAGTTATATTACATACTCTTTTTTCAAATTAAAAATAGAAAATTTCAATTTTCTAATTTTTAATATGATCAAATATTACTTCCAATGGCATTGTTAAAGTTTTCTAACATTAAGGCATCTTGCAAAATCAAGATTCACATCCAAAGATAAAGTGTGTATACTCACTCAAGTCCACATATAATTTAATTAAATTCACTTTATGCATCACTAAAATAAAGTGAGATAAAAAGTAGAGACATAAAATTAATCACTAAGTGCTTGAAAAAATTTAGTCTTGACTTCCTTACCCTTACTTTGTCTATTTTCCATTTTTCTAACTTGAAATCTATAATAAATTCCTCATTGTCTTGTAAGCACTAAAAATATCATATAAAAATTCTTATTTAAATTTCATTCATCCATATTCAGCCCATAGGCTCTTGTCAGACCTATCCCAATTATCCTTGGTCTTCTAAAACAAGTCTAGATTAGACGGATTAGGACACATTGCATCTTTGTCCCCTGATATGGCCTTGTCTCCCAATCTCCAACAATCACTTTTTCAAATCAAGGTATTTCCAAAAAACTATCTCAAATATTTTATCAAAGTCCATTACTAAAAATATTCTAAATTTTATCTTATAAAGTCACATCAAATCCACTCATTGTACCCCCACTAGATCTCTCTAAAAATTCCACTACACACTGATAAAAATAACAATACTTATTAAAATCTAAAACATTCCAATCGTATTTAGCTAGATCTAATATTATTTATTGCATGTCAAGTAAATCTAGTTTCATGTATTTTAATTAATATTATATTTATAATCATTTCAATTTCATCATTATGGATTAGACAATCACTATAAGATGGATAACTACATTAGGTTGAGGCCCATTTTGGCTATGTTTGTAAAACTTAGTTACAAGGGTTTTATGAGGCAATCTCATCCATCCTCACTAACCCATTTTTATTCCCATTTTGTTATCTAATTACTATCTAGTGTATGTATAATATCTCGGGTTTTATATTTTATAGGCTTTACATGTGAAACCACACAACACATAATTCAACACTCAACCCTTATAGCTGATCACCTAGACTCAAATCATAAAATTAATAATAAATTCAACCTTGATTGTCCATAATAGATAGATAAGGTCATAGTTCACCCATGTCTACCTCCTAAAGACTTGTCCTAGCATACTATAAGTTACTATTTTCTAACACAATTGTGTTTTTAGGTCATCTCACATAATTTTCATTTGTAGTTACTTCACACAATCCTAATTAAATGTGTTTTAGGGAGGTTTACACATCGTTAGAATCTTTTACTATTATTATCAAATTCTATATTTTGTATTTTATTATAATATATTTTATTTGACTATATTTCATTACCATATAAATGCATATCAACATTTATATTTCAATAGTTTAATAAAATTTATTTAATTTGTATTTAATTAAAAGGGTTAAAAATGAGCACCGCTAAGGGGGTTAGGCAAGCTATAAAGGTGGATACTATAGAGGAAGAGGGAGCTACAAAGGAGGAGATGTTATAATCAAGGATATAACCATGGATATATCTAGATGAGTCTACCTTATAGCTATTATAAATGTGTGAAGATCATACATATGTCAAAGAACTATGTGTAAGAACCAGAAGTTGAATATGGTTTCTACCATGAGAAATGAACACATGAATCCTTTTTATTTCACTAAGGCAACACAACTATATAAAAATTGAGTAAAAAATAGATGAAATGGATAGTGAAGGATACTATCCAAATAAATATAAACATGAAATAATATTAGAAAAGATAAAGAAAATGATCCAAGATAATCAAGATAAATAACACATTAATATGAATTATTTGATGAGGAAGAAGTTAAAAAAATTAAAACAAATGTTAAAAATGGTTAAAATCAAGGCTTTCTAGATAGATTAATACAATTTATAAACCATTAGAAAATACAACTACATGAACATCAGGTGAAAAGAGATAATAAAAGGAAATAAAAATAAGAAGAATATATTAATAACTAAGTAAAAATGGAAAAATTAGATACTACTAGATGTTAAAATTGACAACCAATACATCAAAAATACATTACTAGACTTAGGGATGGGCACTAATGTCCTTCCCATAAAACATGTGAAACACTTAGAAAACAAAAATTACATGTATAAACCTATGGAATTTTTATGGATGATGAAACACCAAGATCATTGATAGGGACACTTAGGAATGTACAAGTTAATTTCATGGGTATTAAATGAAAAAAATATTTCAAGGTAATAATATATATGATATGGGGTATCTTACATTAATAAACTTAAATTATTTTATAGACTATGATGGGACTTTAAAATTTGAAGAATAAGAGATCACTTTTGAGGGTGATCAGTTGGTAGTACACTTTCTTTTAGAAATTGGTATTGGGGTGATGTGGTTATAATATTTATATCCAAATTAAGGTGAGAATGGCATTGATAAACTTTCTAGAGTTTATACACTAAATGAAATAATAATTATTGATAATCATCATGAACCCAATGATTAAGGATAAGAAATATTATAAATTGAGGTCGATGAAACGACTTCTGAAGAAGACATCAAGGCCTTGTTATATGGAGAAACATATATGAGTGTAATATAAGACTATCACATGATAGAATATAGACCCAATAAAAAGGATTTTTCTAAAACAAAGGATAAAACATCATGATTAATAAAATTATACTATATTGAGAGAGATTCACATGTGAAATTACCAGAATTTAGTGGAATAGAGTATATATAGGATTATATACAAAAAATGAAAAGGGTGTTTCCAATATAACACATCAAAATGAAGGCTATCTATGATGCAATTATTATCACCACTAAAAAGTATGGAACAAACACAAATCCATGATTGCAAATTGTGAAACCTTTAGTATCTTACTAAAAATAAGGTTCATCAAAGTGGAAGGATTATTTATGGAAATACAAAGATATGCCAACAAAACTAACCCCATAATACATATTAAAATTTATGAAACATTATAGATAGAAAAAGGTGAAATTGGTTAGTGAATTGGAATACATTCATTTATTGTACCTTTGAAGTAGAACTAAGGACTTGGTATGTACACTAATAAATTAAGAGAGCAACCTATAAATAGGAAGAAATTAAAATTGACTTCTATCAGACTTCTAAATTTTAGGATTCGTTACATAAATATGTTCTACTCTACAAAAAATTGATACATTCTTATTGATTCATGGTCATACCATTAAAAAATAATTTATTAAAATGAAAAAAATAATAATAATGAGACACATATGTGATTGGGAACCTATTATATCAATCACTATAAAAATAAAAAAATATAGGGAAGATAAAATTAATAAAAGAGGAGTTTAAAACAAAACATATTGTTAAAAACTAAAAAAAAAGAAGTAGAGGATGATGAGGATAAACCCAAAATTATAAATATTAAAATATAATAATGATAAAATAAACCAATTGACACTATGAAATATATAATGTAATACTTTTATAAACCTACAAAGATAAGGGAATCAATTATATCCAAAAATGGAAACATTGAGTAAGAAAAAAATAGGATATTATTAGGTTGAATAAGAAGTTGAGAAAAATATTGACCTATTATAGTAATATTAGGATTAATTTTTGCATATATTTATAGAACTAAAATGGATTAAATAAAAGGTTGGCATAATTAAAATAAAATTTAAAATATGATGTGAAACCATTGAGCAAAATATTGTAATGGCGTAATCCTAGTGTCAAATCCAAGGTAAAAATAAAATTAGATGAGATGCTTTTTTATAGTATAAATACCATAGTATTTAATATAAAATATATTAGCCTAATGGTAATACAAAATGATAAAACATGTGAAATACATATTTGAACTGATTATCTAGAGTTAAATAAGGCATACTTACATGACCAATTCCACACACCATTTACCGAATGTATATTATGAAGTGTGGTAGGGATGGAAATATATTTATTTACAAATGTTTTTTATGGTTAGCATAAATTAAATATCACACCAAAATACCACCCTAAGATAATGTTTGAAACTAAATGTTGTCATTCATGTATACAATTATGCTATTTGGATTTAAAAAAACACTAATTGAATTAATCCAAATCATGCTAAATACACTTAGGGATTTTATCAACATTTTTTTAGTACTATAATTAAATAATTGTATGGTGAATGGTATGTTAAAATACCGTGTACATGTATCAAGTATAATTTTCTAATTATGTAGATAACTAAACATCTCATTAAACGTAAATAAATGTGTTTTTTATACTCCATTTAGATCACTATTAGGTCATACTATTTTTATGGGGGGGACTTATGGTATACCACTTATAAATGGTAATCATTATCAATCTACCAAAGCCCAAAACATAAAAAATAAGTGATAACAATCATAGGGTGCACAGGTTACCACCATAGATTCCTTAGAAATTATACATCAATTAGTGCTCCCATTAAAGTTTTACTACAAAAATAAATAACCAACCTTTATAATGGTAACTATAATACCAAGAAGCATTTGAAAAATTAAAAACTAAGATATCAAATGCACCAGTAATATTTCCTTATTAACACCTTAGGTATAGTCGTAGGAGCAATATTATCTCAACCATGAGATAATATTAACCACCCCATTTTATTTTCAAGTAAAAAATTAGAAAAATCATAATTGAAATATTCAACCATAAAAAGAGAAGTGTTAGGAAAGGTATATGGGGTTAAAAAATTTAGACATTATATACTTTCCACACCATTTATATTCTTCATTGATTATGAACCGATAAATAAGCCTATCCTACAAGGAAGAATATGAGGTTGGTTGATGTTTTTTCAAATATTTAAAATCAATATTACATAAAACATATTTAAAAGACAATGGACCATATTATTTATTAAGTATTACCATAGAAGAGGATGTGGGCATGATCAAATATGAGTTCTCTAAAGTTCATCTTTTCTACATTGATCAAATCCCAAAGGACATGGTAAATATTGCATAATTTCTATCTGCATAAGAGTTTCCTCAAGGGTATGGTAAAATAGAACATAAAATATTAATTATACATGCCTTCCAATTCACACTTATTAAGGTAACCTTAAATAAAAAATGAAAGGATGAGGTACTATAAAGAGAATCATTACCACATGATGAAAAAAATCATTAGAGAGGTACATGATGGCATAGATAAAGGACATAATTCAAGACACAATACTAATAAAAAATAATGTTTGTTGGCATATGGTGGCCAAATTTTTTTAAATATTCCCATAGGTATGCTCAGAACTCTAATATTTTCCAAAAGGTTAGGGAAACCTAACACACCATATGATATTCCATTATGGATATTACTATCATTATCCTCATTTTAAAAATAGATATTGACTTTATTGGCCATGTAAAATTGGGAGTATAGAGAAGTGACACAATATTTCTTATCATATGCATAAAATACCTAACTTGATGGGCCAAGGTAGCACCTATAAAGTATTTTAAGAAAAAAACCACCTCAAATTTTCTATATGAAAACATTATTACCCTATTTGGATTCCCACATAGTATAATGAGTCATCAAATATAAAAATTCATAAATAAAACCATAACAAAGTTACTTAAGTCTTTCATGATACAACATAATCAGGTTGCTCCATATAATCCATAGGACACTAGAATAGTAGAGGCATTTAATAAGGTGTTGGAAAAAAATAAGGTATGCAATATGGATATTTTTTTATTAGGATACAAACATACCTATAGTATTTTGGGCTTACTACAAAACATATAAAATAATGACCAAATATTGCCCATTTCAACTAGTGTATTGAAACAACCCCAAATTTTTTATCAAAAAATTATCTTTCAAAGTACACAACAAAACATCAAAAGGCCCTAATACATGAAATTAATGTATTTTAATACATCCCAACAACTCTACATGAAGTAACATATACACATAACCAACATCTTAATTATCCCAAATGGATAAAGCTATAATCAACCAGAATAGAATTGATCACATCTAAGAATGTCTAGTTATCCAATTTCTAGATAAGTAAATAAGATATGACAAAAGTATAATACATGAGCATAGGGTCGAAATGACCAAACATAAGGATCTATCTCACTAACTTGTTTACACAAGTCTTATCACATCATGAGATCAACAAGTGGAGATCTCTAATCCACTATCAAAGCCAACATGGTAAAAGATAAAGGATTTAAAACCCTTTGGGGAATTTCCCAAGTAAGGACTACTCCTTGTCTTGGCCCATTGATCACCATACCATGATCTAAGGTCCTTAAGGAAATTTTACTCCTTTTTTCCCTTAATTGATGAAGGCCACACACACAGGATGTAACTCTATGTAGAAAGAATTGTTTTATTAAGCTAGATGAGACACCATGCACTTAGCTTAGGGTGGATGACATCACACCTATGAGCATCATAATAAATAATCATACTAGTGGTATCAAGAAATAAATTACTCCTCATGATATAGGAATACCGAAATGTTGCTTACTTAACCTATAGTTATCATATATTGTTATTGTAAAAACATAGGAATTCATGCCATCCAATAAGCATGCCTATGACCATGCAAGATTATGTTAATTAACCTCAGGCATTAACTTATGTGTTTATTAGGGAATATTATGATTTAGTAACTCATTTTGAAGGTGGACTATTTAATCATATAACCAAGAGTAATCATTAAGGTTTACATAACATATTAAATCCTTATCCCAATTTTGAGATGATTTATTGTTTTAATGACCACATATAAGGTATACTAAGAATTCAATGACAAAGATAATATTTTAATTTTAATAACACACATCTATTAAAACTAATGGTTAACTATCTCATAAAAGTATTAATGACAATATAGGCAACTTTTTATTAATCAAGAGTTACATTATAAATAGCCAAAATAATAGACTTTTTGAAAACATGCCATATATTTCAATCACTACAAAATTGTGAGTGGTATAATCCATAATCCATAATGTGGGTCCACATAAAAAGATCATTAATCTAGCTTAATTAATTTCTTAACCAATAAAAATATCACTTAAAATGACATTACAACCAAAAAACATTCATTGCTATAATATAATAATGAGAACATATTGCTTTGAATCACCAAGGGACTATTTGCATAATCTATTTGCAACATCTTATTTTCAGCCAAAATTATAAACATGTTAGACCTTGTGTTTATTAACAATTCTAAAATTAAGGTATGTCTTATATCATCATTCTATTGAAATAAATAAAAGGTAAGTATAAATGCTAAACAAACATTCCATGTTGTGAGAATATCACCAAATAATATTCATCACAAAATCTAAGTAGATATATACATAACTCTATCAAAGAAATTTACAACATCTAATTATTTACAACATATCATAAGTCAACACCATCTTAATTTCATATAAATTCAAGGTTAAAGATACTATAATTATAGCTTTTCCAATAATAATCTTTTTATAATTTTGTGAATACTTAAAATCAACAAGTAAATCACTAAGTCATGGACATACAACAATATATAAAGATAAAGTATAAAATAATAAATTATAATTATATTACCACTCATATGGTAAATATAACCTAATATAAATTCATACCATAGGAGTAAATATATTTGGTTTATTATATAAGAACCAAACAGCTATCAACAAGATTGCCTCCAATGTCTACAACATATCCAATAATGTGCTTATCCCATCATAACAATATTAAAAGGCTAAATAAAGTATTAAAATGGAACAACAACATAAAATTAACATCAACCACCATACCAACATCATGTGTCAACAAACACGAATAAGAGGTAAGCCACTAAATACAAATCCAAGTGCATCAATGTAGTAGGACAAATAGTATAAGGAGGACACCCCTCAAAACCATCCCTATGATCCCAACCATCAATGGCCCTTACCACCCTAACCATAAACTTGGTGGATAATTTAGGCAACCAAGTACTCATGAGAGGTAATAGGTATATACATAATGTTGAGCCACCAATAAGGACTTATAAAAATTGACAAGGATAAAAGATATAATGTAGTAAACATAAAACCATAACACTTGGCCAACCTAATTGGCCTGAATAATTCCCAAATCATAATTGGATCTTTATATAGGATGAGTTATGATGTAAAGCAAGTCTATCATATCCCATTAATAAAACTAGAAGGTCTAGACAATGTCCAATGCTCAGTCTAAGAGGTTTATCTGAGCGTAACATAGTTAACTCAAGGTAACAAACCCATAATAGCCACATTAACTTAATGAGTCAAAAATAAGGGAAGTATAACATTAATTAATAGAAAATAAACTTGGTTTGGATTTTTAAAATGGTTATATATAGTTAACATTTAAATTTTCTTGAAAAGAATTTAACAATCTGAAACCAAAATAATAATGCAACCTTGTTCCATCAAGGTAGAGTGAAAATAAGTATGGTCCAAGACTATTAATACAACCCAATCAGTTTTGGAGAAAAATTGACCCACTCTAGTAACCTAAGTAAAATGGAGGTTTACAATCTATAAGGATTATCTAGTTTCATAATAACTAAAACTTAAAGTCTAGAAAAGAGGTATGCATAGTAGAGAGTATATCATCAAGTGATAGAAGAGGATTTTAGAAGTCTAAGTTGAATCATAAATTAGGTAGTCATCAATTTTTTTGAATATATCTAAACATTTTGAATTACCTAATATTTTTAGAAAAACAAGCTTAAATTGAATCCCTATAAGGAAGGTCTCAGACTTCTTAAAAATTTGGCTTTATTTACATACAATAACAAACAAAACATTATTAATGAAAACAAGCCAACATTTAATCTTCCATTCAAAAGGAAATATAATCTCCTTCATACATTACTAATTTTTTTAAACCCAAGTATACAAAGCATTCTAGCATTGTTGTTGATCAAGAAGGGATACATTATTTCCTTCTTTTTTTATTATTTTTCATAGGTATCCAAGGGACACACTCATACCGCACTAAGTAAAATACCATACGAACATCACATATAGACATAATACTATGTGATGACTCAGTTTGTAAGAACAGTTAAATTATTTAAATCAACCAAGGTAATACACTAAAACTTTAAAAAAATATAATAATCAGCTTATAAACTACCTAAACCCCAACTTGAATTAATAAAACACTTCACTTTTCAATAAAATCACATGCCAATGACACACACAAGCATAATAGTGTGGTGACTTAGTTTAAGAGACAAACAAATTTATTAAAACCCAAATATGTGTGCTACATATTTTTTAATCATATTTTGATGCCAAAAAGGGAGAAGAATAATCCTAGACAATTCCTTAAATACAAATCAAAAACCCATACAAATATCCCAGATAGAAGAATAGGGTAAGGAATTCAAATGAGCAACATAATTCAGGATTATCTATAAGCTAGATAAAATAAAATAAAAATAAAGATTTTTTTTTTCAAAACTCTTTCTGAGTTGATCCATAAATGGACACATTAAAATAAATAATAATGTTTTCCAAAACATATTTTCATGGAATAATAAAATAATTAAATCTTTTAAATTAAATAATGACAAAACATAAAAATAAATAAAAATAACATTTCTTAAATCGATTAAGAAATAAAAGTAATAATAAGATCTTTTTAAAACAATAATGAAAATTAATAATAATAATAATAATAATAATAATAATAATAATAATAATAATAATAATAATAATAATAATAATAATAATAATAATAATAATAATAAATTAATTTGAGATAATGATAATTAATAAAAATCATTAAAATAATACTGATAATTAAAATTGTAATATCAACCCAAAATATAAAAAACAACAAATAATAATAATTAGCAAATTCTTTAAGTCAATCTAAGCTCTTAGTAATTAATCACCCAAAAATGAGGTTGCTAACATTATTATTAAGGTCAAAAGACCTAATATGGTCTATTTATACCCAACCCCAACTAGACTAGAAAGTAAGCCACAATAACAATAACATCATCAGAAAAAAAAATCAACACATGAAACCATGCATGAGGATAACTCCAAGCACAGAACCAAAACCATACTCACAAAATGGTGAGATCCATAACAGGTGAAGAAGGGTAATGATAGAAACATAGAATGATGCTGTTTCAATATCATGTAGTACATGTTATACCTATCAGAGTGACATTTTGACTACTCAGTTACATGCAAGTATACCTGAGATTTCTTAACCCACTACTAATCCTAGCTCGTGGTCTGGTGCCTGCATCCACTAAATAAGATATCAAGAGTACCTGAATGATGTTGATATAAATAATAACAATAATGAATTTAAAATAAATCATTAGACATGAATTAACAAATCAATTACAATGATCTATAGCTAAAAAGGGACCAGAGTTAGTCCTGATAACCATGATCCTGAGCAAGCCATGTGAACATATCCAATAGCTTCAAGATTAGGCCATGTCAAACCATATACAATAAAGCATGATATATCTATAGCATATAACAACGTAACTAACCAAAGAAACATATACATATAACAAAATAAAATGAATACAGTGTAGGTAGTATGCATATTAGAATATAATGAACCCAATGGGAGGCTCAACCATGACATAACATATCATAATGGCTACCCAAGGTACATCACATCAAAACCATATAAAATAGAACCAACATCAATAATCATTATTCCAAGTGCTTTCAAAATATGCTTAAATAGTCTATAATCTAGTATCCGTAAGGGTCCACATGATCAATTTGTGATATCATCCCCTTCTTGAGGAGGCTCCATCCTAGAAACTATCAATAGTCAAACACAAGTTCTCAAAAATGTCTAACTAAATCAATTAACACTACTTTACACTATCTCCACCCTATGAAGGGTGGCCAATACCTCAGCCTATCTTATTATCATTCATATCTATTATCATCAAGATAGCTACATTATCTAATGCATTAGTCTAATTAATAGACTCCTTCCCATCTTCACATGTCCTTCACAACATAAAAAAGGAAAAACAATACTTTAAAAACACTATCATAGTAGAAAATTCCACTAAATCTCTCAACTTGGCTAGAAATTTTCCACTATCATATCTTAAAAGGGCATCAAAACCATTAAAATCCATTAAAACTAGCTATAAAAAGTTCACCAACTCTAAAAATGCATACATTTATGAACAAAATTCCAAGGCAATAACTATTAGTTTCAATATAACACCGCTAAAATTAACCATTCTAGACATTTATGAAAGCAGTCATAAAGCATCATGAGCATAGAGTGTTCTAAAACACAATAGCTAACAATTACCTTACTAAGCTTCTCAACAAGGGTACTAACAACACTCTTAAGTACATAAATACAACTAAAGAACCACAAGACAAAAGTGATGTCTAAACCAGATTAACAATCTAAATGTAAAACTTTGTTAGGGTCATAACCACTTGTGTGAACTCACACAAACCTATAATGTGAGTTCAAAAATCATAAAAACATCCAATCCCACTGGATTGAAACCAAATTTTAAATCAAGAGATGAAATTTTCCACTAAAACGTTATGCCACATGCATAATTACAAGATAATTTATCACAGAATGTCATATCACAAGGGTATTAATCCATACTATTATGGTTATTCCACTAAATCATCAATCATTTAGGGGTTAATCTTTCTCTCACTTGTCCAACTAGAAAAAAAATTGATTCTTATATTGAAGAGAGGTAATTGGGTTAGATTTTTTGACAAATTTAGAAAAAAAATCTTGTAATACCCAGTTAGACCCATAAAACTTCTCACCTTATGCACATTTTTGGGTGTTGGCCACTCCATAATGGCTCTTATCTTCAACGAGTCAACTAAAATTCCATCTACATAGATAATTTGTCCCAAATATTATACTTTCCTTTGGAAATGCACATTTAGACAACTTACCATACAATTTATGCTCCTTAAATGTTGCAACACCAACTCTAAATGTTGTAGATGCTCTTCCTCATTCTTAGAATAAATGAGGATATCATCTAGAAACACTAACACAAAGTGATCTTGAAATTCCCTAAACAAACTATTTATAATATTCATGAACATTTATAGATCATTTATTAACCCAAAAGGCAACACTATAAAGTCATAGTGCCCATACCAAGTTCTAAACATTGGTTTAGGAATATCTTCTTATCAAATCCTAAACTGGTGATATCTTGATCAGAGATATATCTTTGATAATATCATTGACACATGAATTTGATAAAAAGTATAATCAATACAAGGTAATAGATACCTTTTATTGATTTTCACTTTATTCAACATCTTATAATCAATACATAGACAAAGAGTACCATCCTTCTTCTTGACAAACATGATGAGTGCACCCCATGGTGACACACTTGGTCAAATCAACTCTTTAGATTAAAAAATCCTATAGTTGAGCCTTCAAGTCAACCAAATTTTTAGTCATCATCTTTTAAGGTGTGTTGGATTGCAATTTTTATCCACGTATTATGTCAATTGAGAAATTAAACTCATGCATGGGTGGTAATCCTAATAGTTCCTCAAGAAACACATCCTAAAAATTACTAAGTAAAGGATAATCCTCAATGGATTACTCTCTTTTTTATTCCATATAGTCTATTTTAACAATAGATACTTTACATCCTTTCCTTTGATCTTTCTTAAGTTGAATTTCTAAAATTTTCCTAAGTTTCAACTCACTTTTTCACCCTAAATTTAATTTTAATTACCAAAATCATATTGACATTCTACCTTTTTTTAGATAGCAATCTACCTTTGCTTTATGCTTAGAAATCCAATTCACCCCTAGGATTACATCATATGACCCTAGTGGAGATGTATAAAGATCTACAATAGTAGTGAATTCAGGCAGCTCAATCTCATCTTCCACTAAACATTTATTGAATTTGACCTTAGCATCATTCCCATATTACACTGACCATGCATTTTCCATTAAACTAGCTTTCCTAGACAACTTAGAAAGCATACATGGAGAACTAAAACACCCAATATCTTTAGTATCTATCAAAATGGAAATAGGTTGACCAAAATGATTACTTAGAATCTCAATAGGTGAAGCTTGAAAATTATCTTGATGAATATCAACCACTACATAGATTCTCTATTGGAAGTTCCCTTTTTATTTAGTTCCCTTGGCTTTTCCTTTAGACTTTCCCTGAGCACATTCTCTAGCAAACTGATCACCTTCATAGATGAAACATTCGTAAGGTGGTCCTTTTCTTTCTAACTATTGGTTCCCATTGAACCCAAATTTGAAACCACCATTTATTTTATTTGTACCTAAGAAGTTACTTAACTTAGCATTTTGATTCTTGAATTGATTCTTGGAATTCCAACTCCTCTTTAAGTTCTTCATAAGATTCAATTTGGAACCTCAAAACTTCTTCTTGAACTTCTCTCTAACCTAAACAAGAGATTTCATCTTAGACTCTTGCTTAACTACTTTCTCAAAAACTTGATCCATCATAACTTGCCCATGCACATCTACCTCACATCCAATTTGGGGTTTTAATCACATAATAAATTTTGAGATTTAAAACCTTACATCTACTTGATACTAAGGAACATATTTTTGTATCTTGGTGAACTACTCCCATTACTCATTCACCAAAGGATCTCACTACTTCAGATTCTAATTTTTTTTCAAAATGTAAAAAAAATATAGTTGAGGAAGCCACCATGACCTGAGCAATGTTACAAATTGATCCCAAGTGGCGGTGGTAGAGTTGAGGTTCATCTCAAAAAAATTATTCACCCACAACATTGGTACTTCTCTAGAAAGCTGATATGCTTCCCAAATTACTTTAGTAACTTCTGAATAGTTTCATATCTCAAATTACTTTTCCATTTCTATCAACCAAGATTCAACACCATAAGTGACTACAGTTTCATCAAACTTAGGAGGATTTACCTTCTTTATGTCCCTTAGAATTTTTGTATCTACTCAAGACCTAGAATCCTTTGGCACTTCATCTTGCCTATGATCTTATTTAACCTCTTACTAAGATTCTTGATAAATAATGTGATTTTTAGCCTCTTCATGATTTGATTCCTAAACATTCTCATGCGCTTCCTTCTCGAAGGCCTTGATTCATTCCCTATGTTCATGTTTTGTAGTGAGAATCTAATCCAACTTCACATCTTGATTTATTTCAAATTGGTTTGGATCTACTAGAGGGTTGATGTTTGAAGTAACCTCACCTCCAGGTATATTTCACACTATTATCCTTTCTAATTAATAGGATAATATGAATACATTAGTGGACTCATTAAGTCCTAGATTTTTATCCTCAACTCTGATACCATAATGCTAGAACCTCATTGGGTTTAACCCAAATAATGTTATTTTTAAAAAATAAAAACTTCACTTAATAATCAAATCAAATTATCCATAATAGATTAATTAATATGGTATTTAAATAAATGCATCTTTTCATAATAATTTTTTTATGATTCATTTAGATAATAATTAGACTAACATAGATTAAAAAATTACAAATATATTCCATCATAAATGTATAACTACTAAATAACAACTCAACCAATCGCTAAAATTTAATACAATAATATTATATAATTAAGAGATGACAAACTACTATTCATCAATTAAAATAATATAATGAATATACATAAAAGTGAAATATAATAACTACAAGGTTACAAAGAACCAAGAGTGTCTAAAAACTCATTATGTAAATATAATAAAATCCTGAGTAAGAGTCTCTATTGGTTGATTGTTGAAGGAGAGGATCATCATAGTGCTTTTCCATACCAACCATAGACCATAGATTCCATGCACAATGCCAAACTAGGGAATGAACCTCCATTTATGTTAGAATAACAATGATTGAGATGGGGTGTGAGTTAGTCTTCAAAACATTCATTCAATTCCACTTAACATTCATTATCCATTCATACAAATATATAGATCAATCAAAGCACCAACAACCATACATATTAACATGAAATATAAGAACACATCACATATGTGAGAAAACGTCAAGCCAAATAAAACCCAATAATATCTAAAAATTTACTATATTGATATAATACAAAAACCAAATTTATTGAAGCACCAACTCCACATGGATCACCAACCCAAACTATCCAAGCACCCATTTGACTAGGCTTTAATGAATACCCACTTGCAAGGAAGCACCAAACCCCTTGATGACTTAGCACCAACTCATCCACTTGACTGATTTGATCACATTGATAAAATTATGTTTCTCACATAATACATTATGCTAACCTTATTTATCTCATCATGTTCTTATACCACTCAAACTATCTTTTAGGCCTCTTTCCTCAACTAGGTATCTTCAAAACTGATTAGGTCATATGACCTTGATATTCATACTAAGACCTTATGTTAGATTTTCATTATTATCCCTCAAATCTCTTATAATGGTCTATAATACCTCCTTCCACTCAAGGATTTTCTATCTTATTCACTCCTCTATTCAATCCACTAACTATACCAAATACTCCTAGTATGCCTTATTTATATACAAGCCTCATGCTCATACACACCTTAATTGGCCACACACACCTATCCACTTACATTTTATCCATAATAGGCATTAGGACATTTTTACAACAATAATAAATCATAATATTATTTTTTCCACAACTCAATAGGCTACACTCCTTTAGGTCTCATGGAGACCTATTAGGCCTTCTTAGACACATTTTACATTTTGCCTTCATTGGAACACTTTAAAACTCCAAAAATAATAGTAAAATATCATATAAAAATAAAATAATCCTCCACTAATGTCTTATAGGATCAAAAATTCATTGTATAATAAATCACTACTTAAAACTCTTATTAGTACTTAGTCCTATTAGGCATATGTACACCAAAAATCTACTTTTCAATATAGAAGATAAAACTCACTTAATCCACTCAAACATGATAAATAAAACACATAAAAGAAATATACATTACCTTGGGTTCATGACCATATTCTTTAAACACTTCAAATCATGGAAAGAAGGCTAAAACTCATCTTTTCAGTATGCTCACTCAAAACTACCAAAACTATCAAAAACTAATCATGAAATTACTTGACATCCAACACCTAAAAGGACACTTTAAATTATTATAAATATATTAAAAATATTATATAACATATTCATAATCACCTAAATCATAAAAACCATAATCTTTAATATCAAACATTGTTCTTGTAGACCAATCTCCTAATCTTATCTCACATGATCTTACTTGAACCAGACAAGACATTTTGACTTCAAATTTTCAACCTCTTACACTCTTTCAAGACTTTATGAAGCACAAATAGGAATTTAAAGTCACAAATAATAAAACCATGTACTATATTTCATCTCTCTTTCATTAAATTACACTCAAATCCAAATTTTCATCATTACAACTTGCTTACTCAGAACTGTCAAGACTATAAAAAACATAGTCATGAAACATTGACCTACTAAAACTTGTATATAGACTTTCAAAGATTTAAAATGCATTAAAATTATAATATGAAATATTTATACCATATTTTAATATAATCATATGGTCTAATGGAAACTATTGGTCTTATAAACTAATTTATTGACATTACACATAAACCTCACTGAGCAAGACAACCCATTTGGATTCATTATTTTCACCACTTAAACTATCTGTAAAACTCTTCCAATACATATAAATGACTTATAATTAATGAAAATTAACTCCATTTACTTTATTCCATCAATCTACCTTGAAAACACACTTAGAACCAAATTCTCATTACTACTTGGGTTTTATACAATTTACTTTATTAGGCCTATTAGCAATTGGCCTACTTAGATCACCAAAATGGAACACTTAAGGGATATAACCAATCCAAAAACCACCATGGACATAAAATAAAAGTCTCTAACTTCTCCATCTCACTCATTCCTATATTCACTCATCTCACCAAGCCATCATGCTTATACCTTCTCACAAGGTCTCTTCATGCCATGACTAGGCTTAGTCTACTTAAGCACTTGACCTCAAATATATGATACCTATGAATTTATCAATAATGGAAACAAGAAAAAAACACTCACAACCATTGAAATAATTTTTTTTACACTACATACCTTCAATTCTCATAAGCTTATAACTATACACTGCCAACTGGCCTTGATCACAAAAACACTCTTACAAACCTACTTGTCATCATACCTTCACAAGAACCTTCAATGAAAAAATTGATAAGTTAAAACTAGCCTGAACCTTGACATCAACCAACATAAAAGGCAATGCTCATCAATCTCACCTGGTCATATCATGCACATACCTTAATGACCATTCATCATACACCTTCACTAGATGCACCTTGACATCATGACATCAAATTTGACTTTAATACAACCATAATACATTAGTTTCCTTTAAATTATCTCTTGTCACATGTCTTACCCTTTTCTCTCATGAATTACCTTAATGACAACTCTCATGACCACACTCTTCTCAATATACCTTGTCCAAATAGACCTTTGACATCAATGACCATTATGCTTTTACATGATGCACCCTTTTGAAAACAATATACCAACACTTCATGGATGAGTATATGATAACATTTCAAGTATCGATAAGTCAACTAGAACCCATGTGTTTTAATATTTTAATTGCATGAAGAATATCATAAAAAATTATGTTTCTAACATGACATCATGCATACATATGTATAATCAATCATTTGAAATGTTAATGTTAAATATAAACTTTAATTTGGCCAGAGTTTTCATATAATTTAATGATTCATTAGATCAATTATAATCACACACACACACACACACACACACACACACACACACACACACACACACACACACACACACACACACACACACACACACACACACACACACACACACATCATATCTCATAAATTCTATGCACTAAAGCCTCTAACTATAAACATGAGAATTTGTCTCAAGATAATTATCATTAGTGATATTAATACCAGATTTACAAATTATATATATATATATATTCCATGAATTTCTCATATAGATTTAGTATTTAATACCACTTTAATTAAATACAAAAAATATAGAAATATTTTGATTTTAATTAACAACTTATTTACACAAATCTATTTCTTAATTTCCAATATACCCAATACTACATATGAAATTGCTTTCTAACAATCATCATAAAATCTAGGAATTTATCAATTCCTAATAAACATTCTAAGTTCATATGCATTATCTTATATAACATAGTTCAATAAATTCTATGTAGATAAATAATAATAATAATAATAATAATAATAATAATAATAATAATAATAATAATAATAATAATAATAATAATAATAATAATAATAATAATTACAACAATTATTATTTTATTTAGCTAATAATCAAATATCTTCATAATTGATAACTGAAACATCATACTATCAATTAATAATATAAATTAAATTTTCATAATAATAAAACTATTAAATATAACCAAACATCTATTTTTATATTAAAATATCTACATAAACATGTATATATAATATGCCCACACACACACACACACACACACACACAGATACATGTGTGTGTGTGTGTGTGTGTGTGTGTGTGTGTGTGTGTGTGTGCACACGCGTGCATGTGCATGTGTGTGTGTGTATACACATACCCATATATATATATATATATATATATATATATATATATATATATATATATATATATAAACACATACATAGTTATGCATATATTTGAGGTAATAACATATATATCTTTATGGGTATGTGTGTGTTTATGAACTATTCATATAGAATATGCTCATCTATATGTATAGTCCATAATTACTTATATATGTATGTATATATGTTTGAGTAATCTCATATCTCAAGTTTCCTAAATAAGGAATGACATTTAATTAAACCTAAAAATTTCCATATAATATAAAAGATGACAATCAAACATTTATTAACCATGTTACACACATCTATTGTAAAATAAATAAACCAACCAACTAATATGTGTTTCTCTAACTTATTATTTGTCTAAGTATATAACATGAACAATTGTCCCATTCAAGGATTTTATTAAATATTAATAATCTTGTCAATAGATATAACTAACTATATCTGGTAATTTAACTTATATCAACATTCACTAACTAATAACTTACATCTACACATAGTCTGTTTAATATAATGATTCTTTAAACATCAATAATTAAATATACATAATTGACTCAATAATATACATAGTCAACTTAATAATATACACATAAAATGTCTATAATATATATATTCATAATCGACCAAAGGATTATATACAACCGACTCATAAATTATGATAATTCAATTAAAATTCAATCATTCTGTCTTAATTTTAAACAATTTAACTCCTAGTCCACAATTCATTCTTCATATAAAAAACTACATATAAATATATTCATATTATTGATCTCAAAGGTATTCATAAACAAGTCATATAATCTCTTATATATTGTTGACCCCTAGTGTCTATACCCATCCAACTTAAAAATAAATATACATAGTCACATATAACCATTTACCCAATCCATAAGCTATTTATACAGTTGACAAGAAAATCATATATATATATATATATGATTTTCTTGTGAACTGTATAAATAGCTTATGGATTGGGTAAATGGTTATATGTGACTATGTATATTTATTTTTAAGTTGGATGGGTATAGACACTAGGGGTCAACAATATATAAGAGATTATATGACTTGTTTATGAAACCTTTGAGATCAATAATATGAATATATTTATATGTAGTTTTTTATATGAAGAATGAATTGTGGACTAGGAGTTAAATTGTTTAAAATTAAGACAGAATTCTATATACATAGCCAACACAATTTACTTACATAGGTTGATTCAAATTATTATATTCAAAATCAAATATACTTATTTATATAGTCAATTTATAACAAGTAAAAGTGTTTTTTTATTAATATTTAAACATAAAATATTAGAAATTATCATACTCAACCATTCTAAAATTAACACAAGGATATAACCTAATAAAACTCCAATAATGATAACCTGAAAATACAACCAACTTGAATACTTTCATTCTCCTTTCATTCATATTAAATCAAAGATGACTACAAATCAACCCAAGTAAATTATACGTATTCCATTCAAAATATACCTATAGTATCTATAAATTACTTTTTATCACATTCTATTTACATAAAGATATATTCTTAACCAAATACATATTTGAATACCCAAAATTGTCTCTAAATATCATGATTCCAACTGGCCCTAATTTGTAGACACAATCAACTCACTAAATTTATTAAAACAATAAATACATAGTCCTCTATTGAATAAATAAAACCTTGTGTCTAAACCTATATGAAAATGCCTTGACCATTTCAAAAAACTTGAATGCTTAACATAGTAATACACTGCATCTTAATAAAAATATGATATATAGTCAAACTAATATCCATGTCTAATATATTACATTAAGGTAAAGTATTATTCCCAATACCATTATTCCATATTAATTTTATATAAGATTTGAGTCATGGATTTGACTTTGTGAGGGGAAATTTTTCCTCTCATAGGATTGAATCCCTAGCCCCTGCTAGGGTTTAAAAATATAATAATAAAATCCCATACTCATTTAGTCAATTTATCATATAAAATTAATACATAATCATAGAATAAATTTCAACTACAAACCCTACCTTTTATCTATCAAATAAATCTACCTTCTTCTATAGCTAAAATTATTCTCCTTCCTTTCCAATGTCTACCATGGCTAGCTCTAGATCCCCCATCTCTCCTCTTTTTTATTGCTTTCCTAGACCATTTCATGCATTTGAAAACCCCTAAGGTCGTGGTGAACCCTTATCCATTGCTACCAAAAAGACTCACCATCAAGATAGATATTCCTGACATGCTCTTTATGTCTTCTAGCTCAACTACCAAACTAATAAACTCTCCCTAATTTCCTCCGTCATATAGCCAAACCCTCACTGTACTAGTTTCACAAGGTTCAAATGACAAAGAACGAAACCAAATGACGGTTCTAAATATTAAGTTTAATGCCAAAAATAAGTCTATGAATATTATTATTATGTTTTTAATAATAATTTGAATGTCCATTCAATTCAATTCAATAATTAAACATTAAACAATCTATGCCATATACCTAGGTAATCCCTTAGGTATTTAAAACTTAAGTCCTCCTAGGTATCCTTAGGTATAGATTAAACATAGTCTTAAAAAAATCATTTTGTTAAAATGTTCAACCAAGTAATTTTTGTTTCCAAGTCATGTTTATATATATATATATATATATATATATATATATATATATATATATATATATATATATATATATATATATATATATATATTCTAATAATATTTTTTGTTGAATTTTATAGGTAGACACCTATAGGAGGATATATAATCAGTAGAAAAATAGAGTCATCTATAAGCATGTATAACTATAACATACCATAATGGAAACAATATCATCATCTAGTAAGAAGTAATAATAAAAATGGAATTTATTTGTATCGAAACATGAATCTAACTATATCAACCCATCCAAACATAAATTAACTCAACACAATAAAACTTAAAGTAACTATGAATTTTATTGTTCTAAGTGGTGTGTGTTAGGTTCGTTATTGATTCTTAATGCCTCCATTATTCCCATCTATAATAACATCCCTAATGATACTCTCCCTCTATATTTGAGTGCAAAGTAGCATTTATCTTGAATTTACCTCACAAATACAAATGTTAGTTAACTCATAACCAAGATAATTAATATAAATTCTACTAAAACACAAAAATATTGAATAATCATAACCCACATGCATATAAAACTCATGTACAACTAAATCAAGTAATGAGTCACTAAATAATCATCAATGTCTATCTATACATCAATGTAATGAAATATAATTTTCTACAATAATAATTAAACATTAACCCCATAATATATGTTTAATAGGTAACTCATGTATAGTGAGGAAATTGGTATGTAACATCCTTTCCCCCTAAAACTAGTCATCATCCTGCTGAAACTTATTTGAAACCATAATTCTAAAATCAAATAGCATAAAGTAGAAAATCAAATAACAAAAGTAAATGCTCAAATAAATAAATGTGGAAACAACCTATAGAACTCATCATAGCCCTCCCAAGTGGAATTATCCTCAAAATATTGGTCTCACTATACCTTGCACTATGACCCTTATATGTTATCAAATCTAAGTTTATGAGTGTTAATTATTCTAGCTAGTTCTACAGTGACAACCCATGGATTGAAAACCTATAAAGTGTTCCAATCCAATACACTAGAATTATAAGATACATAGTTTCAAAAATAGGACACATGAAAAACATTATTTAAGAGGGCTAGTGATGTTGGAAATTTAATCTTATACACAATAGGATTCATCACTTTCAATACCTCTAAGGGTCCCACATATCCTAGTGAACATTTTAATGATTTACCAAATTTAATCGAACTCTTTTGAAGCTTAACTGTCATAAAGAATTCATCACATATAGAAAACTATCTAGCTATTCTTTTCAAATCAACTTTGATTTTTTTCCTATCACTAGCTTCAACTAGCCTTCATTTGATTAACTTTACCTACTCTTCCATTTCTAAAAGCATTTCAAGACCAAAGACTACCTTGTCTTCTAGATTTTCCCAACTGATTGGTGTTCGAAACCTTCTTCCATACAATGCTTCAAATAAAACCATATTTAAAGATGATTGGTATGAGTTATTATAAGTAAAATCTACCAATTGAAGATACTATCCCCACTTATATTATTGATCCATGCAATACATTCAAAGAAGATCTTCTATAAATTTATTTATCCTCTCTATTTGTCCTTATATTTCTTGATGATATGTAGTACTAAAATTCAAATTTTTGACCAAAGATGAATTTAGAGTCAACCAAAACCTAGATGTCATCCTAAGATGTAGATCTCAAATGATCTTCTTTGGAAACCCATGTGATTAGTACACCTCTTTCACAAACCTCTTTTCAATCATAGGTGCATCATCAGTCAAATTACTAGGTATGAATTGGGCTACCTTGGTTATTTTTTCAACTACCAAAAATATCACGTCATGTTGGCTCCATGATAATAAAAAACCCTATAAAAATCCCTTACTAATTATATGCCTCTTAAAGTGTGGTATATCATGAGGATACAATAATCTTGTAGAATGCACATGTTTAGTTTCACAAATTAACACTCCAAGTAATGAGACACAAAACCCATTGCATCCCTTTTAATGAATTTATAGAAATAAATAGGTTTTATCTCTTACATGAGCTTAGTCATTCTTGGATGACCTGAATAAGGGGCATTGTGAAATTCCTTAAGCATTGTGATCCTCAATTTCTCTCTATCAAGTACATATATTCTACCATTATACCTTAAAAGACCAAACATATTCAACTTAAATCCTTTGAACTTAGGATTCTAAGCATCCTCTATCAAAGCTTTCATGACTTTCTCATATAATTTATCTTCATGGTATAATTTAACAACTTGATCATAAAAGGTACTCCTAATAGTAGCCAATACTGATATATACCTTCTATGACTTAGGGCATCATCAACTCTATTTTCCTTGCCCTTGATGTATTTAATATCAAAATCTTAGAGGGATAATAACTCTAACCAATGTATCTAACTATAATTTAGGTTTAGTTGGGTGAAGATATATTTGAGTCCTAAGTTGTTAGTCTTGAGCTCAAACAATTTTCCCAATAGATAGTGCCTCCAAACTTGTAAATATACATAATTGTTACATGTTCCAAATCATGTGGAACATAATTAGCCACTTAAGGCTTATGTTTATTGTACTCATATTCTACCACCAAAACATCCTACATAAGTACTCAATAATATTTCTTTTCAAATCTTACAAATCTTTCTCATATTTGTCTAACCAGATAAAGCTCTAATTATTCTAATGAAGAGAGGAATTTGGGTTAGCTATTTTTGATAAATTTGGAACAAATTTCTTATAATACCTAGCTTGACCCATAAAACTTCTCACCTCATGTACATTTTTAGGTGTTGTCGACTCCATAATGGATGTTATAATTGTCAGATCAACTAAAATTTCATTTTTAGAGATAATGTATCTAAAATATTGTATTTTTCTTTGGAAAAATGCACATTTGGATAAATTACCATATAACTTATGTTTCCTTAAACCTTGCAACACCAACACTAGATGTTTTAGATTTTTTTCCTCATTCTTAGAATAAATGAGGATATCATCTAGAAAAACTAATACAAATTGATCTAGATAGTCCCTAAACACAATATTCATAAGATTCATGAACATTGCACAAGTATTTATTAACCTTAAAGGAAACATTGTAAACTCATAGTTCCCATATCAAGTTCTAAATATTGTTTTAGAAATATCTTCTTCTTGAATCCTCAACTTGTGATATCCCTCTTGAAGCTCTATATTTGAGAATATGTTTACATGTATTCTATCATAAATATCATCAATACAAGGTAGTGATACCTATTATTTATATTCACTTTATTCAATATCTTGTAATTAGTATTAAAGTAAAGATTACCATCCTTATTCTTTATAAACATGACTAGTGCACCCCATGGTGACATACTTGGTTGAATCAACCCTTTAGATAATAAATCTTGTAGTTGATCCTTCAAATCAACCAACTCTATAGTCATAATCCTATAAGGTATCTTGGATAGTGGTTATGAACTAGGATTATGTTGATTTAGAAATCAAACTTGTGCTTGGGTTTTAATCCTGGTAATTCCCTAGGAAACACATACTAAAAAATTCCTAAGGATAATCCTCAATAGATAACTCTTTTGCTTCCTTTGTATCATTTATTTTAATAATAAATGCCTAATATCCTTTTTTAGCTTAAAAAGTTGAAATGCAAAATCTTCCTAAGTTTCAACTCCTTTTTCTAACCCTAAATATAAGTCTAATTCCCAAAATCACCTGACATTCTAGCTTTTTCAAATAATAATCCACCTTTACTTTACTCTTAATAATCCAATTTACCCCTAAGATTACATCATATGACCCTAGGGAGTTACATAAAGATATACAATAGTAGTGAATTCAAACAACTCAATCTCACCTTCCACTAAACACTTGTTGAATTTGACATCAACATCATTCTAATATTGCATTGACCATGAATTTTCCATTGAACCAACTTTTCTAGACAATTTAGAAAACATACATGGAGATATAAAACACTTAGTATCTCTAGTATCTATCAAAATGGAAATAGGTTGACCAAAAAGATAATTTGGAATCTTCATAGTGATTATCAACCATCAAATGGATTATTTATTGGATGTTCCCTTGCTATGTGGTTCCCTTGTCTTTTCCTTCAAAATTTCCTTGAGTACATCCTCTAGCAAAGTGATCACCTCCAGAGATGAAGCATCCATCATATGGCCATTTCCTTTCTAAATGTTGGTTCCCCTTGAACCCAAGTTTAAAACCATGATTAATTTTATTTCCACCTAAGAATTTGCTAAACCTAGCATCCTAGTTCTTGAATTGATTCTTTTAATTCCCATTCCTCTTCTAGTTATTCTTGTTAAGATTTAGTTTGGAACCTATAAATTCTTGAACTTCTTTATAACTTGAGCAAATGATTTTATCTTAGAATCCTACTTAACTACTTTCTTATTAACTTGATCCATCATAGAGGGCCCATGCACATCTACCTTACATCTAATTTGGGGTTTTAATCCCATAACAAACTTTTAGATTCAAAACCTTTCATCTGCCTAATACTAAGGAACATATTTTAAGATCTTTGTTAACTGATCCTAGTACTTGTTCACCAAAATATCTCCCTACTTTATATTCTTAAAATCTACTAGCTTTTGATCAAAACAGAGTTGAATAAGCCACCATGACCTTAATAATGTCACAAACTACTCAAAAGTGGTGGTGGTAGAATTGAGGTTCATCTTGAGCTTCTTATTCACCCATTGTATTATTGGTTTTCTAAAAAGATGATATGCTTCCCTAACTACTTTAGTAACTTTCAAGTAATTTTGTATCTTAAATTAACTTTCCATTTCTATCAACCAAGCTTCAACACCATTCTTGACTCTAGTTCCATTTAATTTAGGAGGATTTACCTTATTCATTTCCCTTACAATTTTTATATCTATTCAATCACTAGCATGCTATGGAACTTCATCCTACCTATGCTCCTGGTGAGCCTCTTGTTGAGCTTCTTGCTGAATAGGATGTTTTTCAGCCTCTTCTTGATTGGTTTCCTTGACATGACCATGCACTTCCTTCTCTAAGGTTATGATTAAATCCCTAGTTTCATGCATGGCATCAAGAATATTATCCAAATTCAAATCTTACTCTATTGTAAATTAGTTTAGATCTACTGGAGCGTTGGTGTTTCAAGTACCCTTACCTCTAAGTCTACCATGCACCATTCTCCTTTTTACTTAATAGGATAATATAAATAATTTATCAGAATCATTACATCCTAAAATTTTATCCTCATCTCTAATACCACAATGTTATAACCCCGCTAGGTTTAACCCAAATAATGGTATTAAAAAAAAAACTTTACTTAATAATCAAATCAAATTATCCATAATTAGATTAGTTATTATGATATTTAATTAAATGCATCTTTTCATAATAAATATGTTATGATTCATTTAGATAATTATTATATTAACAAAGATTAAAAAATTACAAATATAGTCCATCCTAAATGTATAACTGTTGAATTAATAATTGCTTAGCCAACTGCTAAAAGTTAATATAATAATATTATACAATTAAGAGTAGATAAACAATTGTTCATCAAGTAAAATAATAAAATAAATATACATCAAAGTGGAATATAATAAATACAAGGTCACATAGAACTAATGAGTGTCCAAAAAATTGTTATGTAAATATACTAAAATTATGAGTGAGAGTCACTATCGAATGACTGCTAGAAGAGAGGAAGAGCATCATTAGAGTGATTTTACACACCAAACATGGACCATAAATCCACTGTAAAATTCCCAAATAGAGAATGTCCCTCCTTTCATGGATGAACATATGTTAATGTTGCAGGTATTGATAAGTCAACTAAAACTTGTGTGTAGTAAGATTTTAAGTACATGGAAGATATCATAAAGAATTCTATTTATACCATGACATCATGCATACATGCATATAATCAAATAGGTGAAAGGATAATTTTAACTATAAGCATTACTTTGGGAAAACTTTTCATATAATTTAATGATTCATTAGATCAATCATAATCACACACACATTCAATCATCTCTCATAAAATCTTTGCATTAAAGTCTCTAAATATATACATGAGATTTTGTTTCAAGATAATTATAATTAGTGAAATTAATACCATATTTCCAAATAATATATACATAATAATTCTATGTATTTCTCATATAGATTAAGTGTTTAATACCATAGTATATAAATATAGAAAATATAAAAATATTTTAATGTTAATTAACAACTTATTTCCACAAATCTATTTCCTAAGTTCCAATATATCCAATGTCCATTTTCCATTTAGGTAATATTAGATATGAAACTGCTTTCAAAAAATCATCATAAAATTTAATA